>WEDG01004090.1:0-54928 GCA_017591395.1 Schistocephalus solidus | reverse complement strand
CGAACAGCCGCTCGCCGACATACCTGCGGGAGCAGAATACCGGATCCGTAACACTGAATGGAGAAGTTCTTCACCGGGCACCTGTGTTAACGCATCCCTGTCCTGAACTTTAATTCAGTATAATTCAGTATATATAAGGGAGATAGGCAGAGCCTTTGAAAACCCTATTTACAGATAGATGCTAGCAAAACAAGCAAATGTTACATGGGATAGTCGTTTTAGTATATCAATCATTGCTGTCGACTAAATATATGTTCATCAAGTAAAAATGCATCAAGTCTTCTTTTAAACATTTCGACGGTTTCAGCCTGAACAACTGAGGCTGGCAGTTTGTTCCATTCATCAATCACCCGTTGGGAAAAGAAGTTGGCCCGCACTTCAAGTTTGGCGTGATTTCTTTTCAGTTTGTATTGGTGACCTCGGAGACTTGTCATGTTTGCCAATTCAAAAAAGTTGGCCATCTGAAGAGCACAATCAACTCCTCTGACCAGTTTGAAGACTAAGATCATATCCCCTCTATATTGCCTAAAATTCAGTATAATTCAGTATATATAATAAGGATAGGCAGAGCCTTTGAAAACCCTATTTACAGATAGACGCTAGCAAAACAAGCAAATGTTACATGGCGATAGTCGTTTTAGTATATCAATCATTGCTGTCGACTAATTATATGTTCATCAAGTAAAAATGCATCAAGTCTTCTTATAAACATTTCGACGCTTTCAGCCTGAACAACTGAGGCTGGCAGTTTGTGTCATTCGTCAATCACCCATTGGGAAAAGAAGTTGGCCCGCACTTCAAGTTTGGCGTGATTTCTTTTCAGTTTGTATTGGTGACCTCGGAGACTTGTCATGTTTGCCAATTCAAAAAGTTGCCCATCTGAAGAGCAAATCAACTCCTCTGACCAGTTTGAAGACTAAGATCATATCCCCTCTATATTGCCTAAAATTCAGTATCATTCAGTGTATATAAGGGAGATAGGCAGAGCCTTTGAAAACCCTATTTACAGATAGACGCTAGCAAAACAAGCAAATGTTACATGGCGATAGTCGTTTTAGTATATCAAACATTGCTGTCGACTAAATATATGTTCATCAAGTAAAAATGCATCAAGTCTTGATATAAACATTTCGACGCTTTCAGCCTGAACAACTGAGGCTGGCAGTTTGTTCCATTCGTCAATCACCCGTTGGGAAAAGAAGTTGGCCCGCACTTCAAGTTTGGCGTGATTTCTTTTCAGTTTGTAATGGTGATCTCGGAGACTTGTCATGTTTGCCAATTCAAAAAAGTTGCCCATCTGAAGAGCAAATCAACTCCTCTGACCAGTTTGAAGACTAAGATCATATCCCCTCTATATTGCCTAAAATTCAGTATAATTCAGTTTATATAAGGGAGATAGGCAGAGCCTTTGAAAACCCTATTTACAGATAGACGCTAGCAAAACAAGCAAATGTTACATGGCGATAGTCGTTTTAGTATATCAATCATTGCTGTCGACTTATTATAAGTTCATCAAGTAAAAATGCATCAAGTCTTCCTTTAAACATTTCGACGCTTTCAGCCTGAACAACTGAGGCTGGCAGTTTGTGTCATTCGTCAATCACCCGTTGGGAAAAGAAGTTGGCCCGCACTTCAAGTTTGGCGTGATTTCTTTTCAGTTTGTATTGGTGACCTCGGAGACTTGTCATGTTTGCCAATTCAAAAAAGTTGCCCATCTGAAGAGCAAATCAACTCCTCTGACCAGTTTGAAGACTAAGATCATATCCCCTCTATTTTGCCTAAAATTCAGTATCATTCAGTATATATAAGGGAGATAGGCAGAGCCTTTGAAAACCATATTTACAGATAGACGCTAGCAAAACAAGCAAATGTTACATGGCGATAGTCGGTTTAGTATATCAATCATTGCTGTCGACTAATTATATGTTCATCAAGTAAAAATGCATCAAGTCTTCTTTTAAACATTTCGACGCTTTCAGCCTGAACAACTGAGGGTGGCAGTTTGTTCCATTCGTCAATCACCCGTTGGGAAAAGAAGTTGGACCGCACTTCAAGTTTGGCGTGATTTCTTTTCAGTTTGTATTGGTGACCTCGGAGACTTGTCATGTTTGCCAATTCAAAAAAGTTGGCCATCTGAAGAGCACAATCAACTCCTCTGACCAGTTTGAAGACTAAGATCATATCCCCTCTTTATTTATTTATTTATTTATTGCCAGTTTACAGGCAAGGTCAAAAGGGATATATACAGTAGGGGGTCCAGCTGACAGTGAAAAAAACTCCTGATCGTTCTTTAAAGTATTTTCAGGAGAAAAAACTGCAGCTTGTTGAACAGATTAAAGTTTAGGACAGGGAAGTGTTGACACAGGTGCACAGTGTAGTACTTCTCCTTTCGGTGTTGTGGATCTGGTCTTCTGTACTAGCAGCAAGTATGCCGGCGAGCGGCTGCTAGCTGTAGACTGAGGAATAACCCGATTACGGACTGCAGAGCCAGGAATATTGCCTTCAGCATGAAGTCCGGCTTAGGATTCAGAGTCCGTGGACGCCATCAGAACGGAAAAGAGCTTCCAGAGAATCAGCACCCAAAAAAATTCGCGGAAGGTGTCCTCAATGTAGAAAAACTAGTGACAGCTCTCGTAAACAAAGGATAGTTTTTGCTGAATTTTAATACTTCTGGGTAGTTTATTCCAGATTGCTATAGCGTTTACCGAAAAAAACTGACGGTATTTAACGGTGCGTGCCAAAGGAAGAAATAAGAATACATCTCTATGATTGGTGCGCCGACAGTGGTCGAGCTGCCTCAGGGATGTAAGGGGGTTAAAGGTAAAACCGTTTAAAAAGCTTGAACAGTAAAAAAATAGTCCCTTCTGTAATCTACGAAGCCACAACGGGTCGAGGCTTGTAAGCTCACAGCGTTGTTGGTAGGACAGGTTTCTGTGCTCTGAAGTAATAACTCTTTTAGTAAAGAAGTGCTGGACTGATTCTATCTTCCTCCGTTCACTCGCGTGCAGAAGGCTAAATAGAAACGAGCAGTATTCCAGACTAGGTCTGACATACATTTTATAAAGGCTGGTCCTAATTTTGAGGGTTTTAAAAATTTCTGAGAATAAAACCCAGTGGTTTGGCGTGCTTTAGAGACAATCAGGGCGCAGTGCTCTGACAGATTAAGACTACTAGAATATGATATGCCCAGATCCGTTATAAACCCGGGCACATTTAAGTCATGACCGTCTATGCTTAGATGAGGCTGATGGTTGTCACAACTAACCATAACGGAGCATTTGTGCCAAGAGAGCGAAAGGCGCCATGTGCGACACCACTGAGCGAAGGCTTGAAGATCCTTTTTTTAAGAGCTCAAGCACAATGTGGCGATCGACCGGTTTATAACGATAGGCAACTTTTAAATCATCAGCGTACATAAAGGGCCTACCATACTGAAAAACAATCAGGAACATCGTTCACAAAAAGGCAAAATAGAAGCGGGCCGAGTACACTACCCTGAATAACGCCACTCCTCACGTGCGTGGGGTTGGAGATAACATCGGAAATTTTTTTACCCGTTGTGCGCGATCATTCAAATAGGAGGATATTAAGTTCAGAAGCTTGTTACCTATGCCGAAGGAGTCAAGTTTCAGCAGGAGGAGATCGTGGTCAACACGATCAAAAGCCTTCATGAAGTCGAAATAAACGGTGTAAATTGCAAAACCACTATCTCTAGATTGTAGCACATGATCAAAGTAAGAGAGCTGGCAGGTGTCACAAGATCTTTTTTTCGAGAAACCCATGCTGAGCCGCATTAAGTAGGTTATTCTCTGTTAGGTGATGCATCAACTTGTCTTTAATCAAGGTCTCTAATATCTTCGAGGCTGCTGGCAGTGTATTTATTGGCCTAAAGTCGTCAAATGACGTAGTTCTGCCGTGTTTGGGCATAGGCAAAATGTGCGATTCCTTCCATAAAATAGGGAAGGTTTCACTTTCAAGAGCAAGATTGAATATCTTATACAGAAGTGACGGAAATATATCATTTGCATCCGCCTTTAGAACGCTGACCGGGACGCCATCTGGTCCAGGACTGTAAGATTGGCGAGAACGCCGAATGGCTACGGTTACGTCCCAGAGGGTAAAAGTTATGTTTTCGAGGACGTTACCGGTCCAAACCCGGACGTTTGGAAAGGGGGCGACCGAATGTTCACTGAAAGTTCTAGACAAGAAAGCATTGAAGCTATCAGCCGTCAACTTAGCGTCAGCTATAGGGTTTCCAAAAGCATCTCGAAGCCCCACTGGAAAAGTAGACTTATCCGGTCCTCTCTGTCCCATCAATTGAAATACGTTGCAATATTGTGCCCATGGGTTTCCTGGGCAAACCTCCGATTGCTAGTGTTGGTGTTAAGTTTCCCTGCCCGTCAATTATTTCTCCAGAAATTACACCTATTTACCCCCAACTAGCGGTTGCTATGCAAAAACCTATTTTAGAATTTAGAATTTATATTTGACTAGCACCGGCAAGGCACTGTCTAAGCAAACATTAGTAATGAAATAAAGATATGACAGTGTGTGCAGATAAAATGTACAAATACATAACTTTCCTGCTATATAAACAGTAAGCGATGTTTTAAAATTAATGGTGGACTAGAAAAATAAGCAGTTAAAAAAACTCCTACCGGGACCGGTCTAGAGCAGCTGATCCCTATTTTCAGTAGCTCGTCAACCACTGGATTTCTTGGCTGTAATCACTCAAAAACTATCAGCTTGTTCACTTAATTTTTTTTGGTTTTACTGTCAGATTCGTGTTCAATAAGGTGGCCCTACTTCAGATTCGGGCCATTTTCCATTGTCCAGATTCAGTATAATTCAGTATATATAAGGGAGATAGGCAGAGCCTTTGAAAACCCTATTTACAGATAGACGCTAGCAAAACAAGCAAATGTTACATGGCGATAGTCGTTTTAGTATATCAATCATTGCTGTCGACTAAATATATGTTCATCAAGTAAAAATGCATCAAGCCTTCTTTTAAACATTTCAACGCTTTCAGCCTGAACAACTGAGGCTGGCAGTTTGTTCCATTCGTCAATCACCCGTTGGGAAAAGAAGTTGGCCCGCACTTCAAGTTTGGCGTGATTTCTTTTCAGTTTGTATTGGTGACCTCGGAGACTTGTCATGTTTGCCAATTCAAAAAAGTTGGCCATCTGAAGAGCACAATCAACTCCTCTGACCAGTTTGAAGACTAAGATCATATCCCCTCTGTATTGCCTATAAGAGAGAGGAAAAATTTTAAGTCTTTCTAGGCGGCCCCTATAGGGTAGGCATTCCAATCCGCTGACTAGTTTCGTTGCCCTCCGTTGAACTTTCTCCAGCAGAGCGTAGTCATGTTTCGTCCAAGGGCGCCACGCCTGAACGCAATATTCCAACACCGGCCGGATAAATGTTCCAAACACGCGCCCAAAAAAAGCTCTCCGTCAAAAATTAACGAAGGACCTTCTGATTGCGCCTAAGATACACATAGCTTTCTTTTGCGATATTCGCACAGTGTGACGATGGTTTGAGAGTTGGTGTTATCCATATACCCAAGTCCTTTAGAATGTTTACCTCCTGGAGTTGGTGACCACTGATGGAGTACTGGTATTCAAATCTAATCAGCCTTCTGGAACTAGACCGCAGCCGGATTATTTGGCATTTGTTAAGATTAAGGTTCAGCAGCCACTCATCACACCATGTTTGCAAGCGATCTAAGTTTTGTTGTAATTTTCGCGCATCCTCCGGTTTTTTTCAATCGAGTTCCATAACTTCAAATCGTCAGCGAACATTACCTTCTCGCATGTCAGACAATCCAGGCAGTCGTTTACGTATATCAGAAACAAAATGGGACCCAGAACGCTGCCCTGCGGAACTCCACTGTGAACGGTTTCCCAGTGAGACTTGGTGTCTCCGATACAAACACGCTGGCGCCTGTCTGTGAGAAAGTCGGCCGACCATTTGAGTAGGTTGCCAGTCACACCCATTTGACGGAGCTTAAAGATCAGACGTTTGTGTGGAACCCTGTCAAAGGCTTTGCTAAAGTCAATGTAGACCGCATCGACTGACAAACCCATTTCTAATGATTTTGTCCAACTTTCCATGGATGTGAGCAAGTTTGTGAGGCAGGATCGACCACTTCGAAATCCATGTTGATATGAACTAAGCAAGTTATTCTCTTCAAGATGCCTCATCAGTTCCGTTTTAATTATCTTCTCCATCATTTTGCAACAGATACTAGTGAGGCTGACTGGTCGGAAACTGTTTGGTGATGTCCTCTCCTCCTTTATAGATGGGGGGTTATGTTGGCTATCTTCCACTCGGTAGGTAGAGCCCCCGCCTCCATCGAACTTTCAAATATCTTGAGAGCGGAGAGGCCAGCTGTTCTGTGAGTTCATTTAGAACTTTTGCGGATATACCATCTGGGCCAGGTGATTTAGTGGACTGTAGCTGTTTCAGAGTTTTTTTTCTTACTGTGTCCATTGGGAACGACACCGTGCTTATTTTGTTTGTAGATGTGGCAGTACTGTAGTATTCATCCTCGTCAAAAATGGTTCCTCGGTAAACACGGACATAAAGAAATTGGATAAGAGGCAGGTCTTATCAGAATTATCAGTTAACCTGTTTCCCCTGATTGTCTTTAAGACAAGGAATGCAGTCGCGATTTCGTTTTTGCCTTATTAACGTAAGCATAAAACCTTTTCGAATTTCTTGGTATGTCTTTGACTATTTCTGACTCAAAGGTTGATCTTTCTTTTTCTCAGAAGATTCCGACACCGATTTCGCTGTTTCTTAAAAGCGGAAAAAAATGTTCGGGTTGTTGATATCTGGCATATGTTCTCCACAGTCTTCTTTTCTTCTTGAGATTCCTTTTTATTTCCGATGTCACCCACTCGGGTCGGGGAGACGCACGATCGCCTTTTAAGTGGGCAGAATTTCTACCAATTGGTGAATCAATTTACTAATGAAGAACCAGGCAGCATTAGGGTCAGGTACATGTGCAGGGCTCCAGTCTATCCCATTCAGTAATTCTTTTCATTTTGGGATAATCCCCTTTCCATACATTTCTCTGCCTAACTGCACGATGTTTGGGTACAGAAAAAAATGACTGTACTCCCAAGCAAGAACACAATGATCACTTCGTCCAAGCGGCACGTAAGAACTTAATGCAAGGATACAATTGTCATCTCTACTAATGATTAGATCCAAACAGCTTGACTGCTGCCCATTTCGGAACCGGGTCTTCATTGTGACATGTTGGGTAAGAAACTCGTCATTTACCAACTGAAGTAATTTCTGTTCGAATGAATTTTTCCGATCGCGAGCAGTACATTGACACCCAATCGATATCGGGAGCGTTGAAATCTCCAAGTATTAATAAATGTTTGCTACGGCAGATTTGCTTTTTACCTCTGTGATGAGTGCTTCGTCCGTGTCCGTTCGCTGTCCTGGGGGTCGATATACCACGGCAATATGGAGGTCTGGTTGGTTTGGGACTTTCAGTTTACAACAAAGTATTTCGCAAGACGAGATCCTATTTGGCGAGGGCCCATCCGGAATGAAGTCAATGCCTTCTCGTATAAACATTGCGATTCCACCACCTCTACGTCCGTTTCTATCCATGCGGATAAGCTGAAAACCGTCTATTCGGACTTCTGTGTCTGCGATTTGTTCATTTAACCATGTTTCAGTTAGAGCTATGAAGTCAGGGTTGTAAATGGTCCACGACCAGTTTAATTTCATCCATTTTGTTCAATAGACTCTGCACATTTGTGTACATCATTTTAATCTTGTTTTCTTTCTCTCGATTTCTGGATATTTTTTTGGTTCTTTTCTTCCACATGGCGATTTTTGCTGGATATTTCACAAGATATATCCAGTCTCCTGTCTGGGTTCAAATCTATAGGCATTTGGTAGGGCTTTTGACCGGCGTGGTTGCCGTCAATTTCACCGGATGTTCCCATAAAAACGAGCGCACCGTTTTGACTATTTTGTTGTCTACAATTTTCAAGTTTTGTTCCCCTCGTATTGACGTCTTTTCAATTCTGCTACCAGTGTCCTCATTTTTCATCCGATCGGTGGGAGAGTAATCCGGCTGAAAAAAACTCCACGATGATTCTTTCTGTAGTTGGGACTTTCGAGAGAGCAATAGATCTACCTGCTCTACGGCGGAATAATAAAGGGAGGTAGACTTCATCCTGACATTAATTATTTCTTTGCAACAGTGCGCTCAACACCTGCACATACCCTCTACAGTAATTTTTCAGGCTCCTATACAAATGGCCACTGGAAAAGTAGACTATCCGGTCCTCTGTCCCATCAATTGAAATGTTGCAATATTGTGCCCATGGGTTTCCTGGGCAAACCTCCGATTGCTAGTGCTGGCATAGCTAAGCTTCCCTGCCCGTCAATCTCCAGAACCTAACCTTAATTCCATCCAGCGTCTCATGCAAAACCTATTTTGAGAATTTTGTGAATTTAGACATTTCATATCTGGATCAGCACCGGCAGCGCACGGTCTGAAGCAAACATTAGGTAACGAAATAAAGATATGATACAGTAGTAGTACCGAATCAAAAGTAATACAAATACATAACTTGTCCTGCTATATAAACAGTTAGCGATGTTTTAAAATTAATGTTGAACTGAGAATAGGCAGTGAAAAACTCCTACCGGGACCGAGTCCTAGAGCAGCTGATCCCTATTTTTCCGTAGCCCGTCAACCACTGGATTTCTTGGCTGTAATCACTCAAAAAACTATCAGCTTGCTCCACTTAAATTGTTTGGTTTAACTGTCAGATTCGTGTTCAATAAGGTGGCCCTGCTTCAGATTCGGGCTATTTTTCCATTGTCCAGATATTGTTATAGTAACTTAAAAATAGGCATTACCCACCATAGCCGGCCCTGAACCCTCTGTTCTATTAATATTCAATATAAATCAGTATATATATAGGGAAGATAGGCAGAGCCTTTGAAAAGCCTATTTAAATATAGACGCTGGCAAAATATACAAATTGTACATGGCAATAGTGGTTGTAGTATATCCGTTATTAGTGTCGACTAAACATTTAATCCCCTTTAGTCACTGTTAGGCAGCTTGACCATCCTCGGCGCAGCGTCATCGCAATGTCTTTTATTTCTTCCATTAGCTCGCACAGTTAAGCTATCGACGGTTCATTTTCGATAAACGCCACGGCCATGTGGAATAAACTTCCCATAATATGTCCAACGGAGTTATTCTTTGTTTAAGATTACCATTACTAGTTTTTGTATTCCAGAACAGTTTCCAAGAATTCTGGGCGCCGACACGGTAGAATCTGTTTTTCCTGTTCGACGGAGTGCGGCATCTGAACTCGATCCCAGGTGTTACCTTTTGAGGATACGGTACCGTCTCTGTAGCCTGCACCCGTTGACTTCTTCGGCAGACAGTGAGCGACCGTACACGGATGCTTTCTGCCTGCAGAAATCCCGGTTCTAGCAAGACAGAGATCAGCATACAGACTGCAATTGTGTTAGCCCTTCCCTGATCTGAATTGCTTATCATCCTTACAGGCGGCAGTTTTCTCCTGAATAACATGAAAAATAGGAAAACACTTAAAATGATATATATTCAGGAGTCACCGCCAGCCTCTACCCACTGAATATTTTCATCTGACAATGCCTGTAAAACCGGTATTAAATACAACTATTATTATTTTTATTTATTATTATTATTTTGTGTCCCACAAGTAAAAAAATTCCTCAAGTCTTTTTTTAATCATTTGAACGCTTTCAGCCAGCACAAGTTTGGCGTTGTTTCTATTCAGTTTTTTCGGTGACCTCGGAGATTTTTCATTTTTGCCGATTCAAATTGCCCGCCATCTGAAGAGCACAATCAACTCCTCTGACAAGTTTCAAGACTAAGATCATATTTCCTCTGCACTGCCTAAAGGAGACAGGAAATATTTTAAGTCTTTCTAGTCGGCCCTCGTAGGGTCGTTAAATTAAAAGTTATTTCCTTAACAGCCGTTATGGTGGAAGATGTACATATGTTAAGCAAACACTTGCATTTACACCTTATGTCACCCACCCAGTGCCAGTGGGGATTATACTCTTCATCTCTCACAGGCACTTCATACCGTGGCTTCATTTAATGTTAAATATTGACTGGCTGCTTAGGGACTTCAATATTTCAAAAGTTCGATGGTCTACACATTTTGACCCTATAAATTCCAAGGACTCAATTGAAGCCGTAGATATCGGCATGTGGAATCAGGTTGTCAAATTCCCCACCCGAGATTTAAGCATGCTCAATCAAATCTTCTGTAAGCCGTACCTGCCTTTATCAGCGCCATCTTCAGGATCAGTAAAAAAGAGTGAAAAATGAAAAAAACCCAGAGCATATAAGCAAACCAGTTCCCGTTCCAAACTGGCATTATTTTATGGGCTGTGGTTTACTTCTCCCGAGTAACCCTAATTACCTGAAAACTATTTTAAGGATATTGAGTAATCAGGGTTTTTTCTCACTGCTAGCTTAGATAGATCTTTTATTTGAGTACCCGGATGGGCAATGCCCATAAAATATGCTTTAAACAATTATTATTACCAGCGCAACTGAAATGCCTGGGTGACAGCCGACGGCGGTGGAGTTATAAGGAGGCCAAGACAGGACATCAAATAGCCATACTGGAAGTTTGACGTGGGGGGTGGGGTGTGGCTGGCACAAAAAAGCCGAGTAAGTGTGAAGATAAAGCGTAATCTTCTCCTCAAAATTAAAAGAGAGCAAGTAACAGCTGTCTTCATAGGTAAATCTGCATAGGTCATAAAAAGGAATAGAATGAAGCAACTTCAAGAGCGTGAAAAGTTAGATTTACCCCTGACTACATAAAAAGTAGTCGCTGTGGCAATGTAGTTTCATTTGAGACAAAAGAATTAGATGACCATTCGCTTCACTTTTTCCTTCATCCAATAATATCCTGTCAAATGCACCGGTTCTTGCCCGAGTGTCGAAATTAAGCTCCGCTGGGTACGATTAGTTCACGCTTAGTGAACAGCTAAAGATAGCGTGTGTTGCTGAAATCTTTCCGTGAGTGACAGATTTTTCTTGACCCAATATGTCGTATCTTTATTTTACTATTTTCTATTTTCATATTTGCCTTTGAAGAGAGGTTTTTTTCTTTAAACCAACTCCTCAGTTCGCACACTATTAACCAAGCCTAAAACGAAAACAACGCTAAAATGGCAGCAGAAAGAAGGAGTTTGTTTTAGGTTTTTTCCTGTGCTTTACGTAGATTGATGGCACCGAAGAGATGTTTTATCAATAAATATTAAATCGGATCGTCTGCGAATAAAACGTGGCATGTGCTTGCAGTCGTCAGGTACTCCACTGAGGACCGAAGGAAGTTTGCGTCGTTTGTGTAGAGTAAGTGGTGGAACTGTGAAAAGTACTGAGCTTAGTCCCTTTTTTCACCAATTTCAACACTCACGGCAGTCTTCATCATCGGGATTCTATGCTTTTTCCTCGTACCTCTGTGGATGTAACTGCAGTCTTACTTTGAATTCTGCGTTGCCATTTGCAGCAAAGTCGTCTTGAATTATCGTCGCGTTTTAAGGATAAGGCTTTTAAAATTGGTTTTCTGTGTTTTTTTACTCGTTGAATCATCTCAACAATTTTTGCTTCCCGTTTATTTCCCATTTAAGGTTGTTTTCTAGCTGAAATAGGGTTACCGTTATTTAGGAAAACATTTGGAGGTGGGTTATTCGGTTGGAAGTTATTGTTGTTTGGAGAGTAACTAACAACTGCACCAGCACTATTGGCATATGAAGAGTAAGCAAAAAAAGGCTGATAGACAATTGGAAAACACGAAAGTTTACAATATTCAGATTTCGGAATACAAGGAAAATTTAAACTAGGGTAAGCTGATTGGTAGATGATTGGAAGGAGGGATGCTAGAGAGAAGATAGGGACTATTGGGGGAGGGTTAGCAGATATAAGGATTAGGTGGTGGGAACCCGGTTCTACTTTGGAGTTAAAAGGAGTTGGGGTGACTCTCGTGAGAACTACTGGCCTTGGGTGTTTGGAAGCCTGGAAGTGCAAATGACTGGGGATGATTAACAAATCGAGCATCGACAGGGAAAATATTGGGCGTTCGGTGGTACACGGTGTGTGTAACAAGCAATTATTTAAGGGATTAATTGGACTTATGTGGTTTATAGAGCAGTATAGTTGTGGAGGATGTGTAGATATAAGAGAATGCAACACATCATATAATGGAACTAAGTTACCGTTATTTTGGGTTGTATTTGGATTCTGATTTTGAATCGCATCGTGATGACGGCGTTTCTGGCGTGAGTTAAGTGGAAACCTTAGACGACTGCGTAGATATGGTGAGGCTGCCAGTCTAGATGACGTTGTCTGATTCCCGGATGTTCTAGTGGGCTACCAGCAGAATTAGAATGGACAACTGGGAATGCTGCTTAGGTGGAGACGGATGAAGTCGGTAGTTGTCTTGGGTGAGTGGCACAGGTAATGGACAGTTGTGAGTTTGATTTCACGGTGGTAGGATTAGCTGACTTATAATGATTAACTGTTTGTGAGCAGATTGAGGAGGTTTTGGATGAGAAGACCAATGGTTCGCTCCATGGCGGTGCGATCACGACAGAGGAAAACGTTTGTGGTTTCCTTGATATCTTGAAACGTGGTCTAGGTAGGCAACAACGGAATCAAACCTCGATTCGGGAGAACATTTTAACTAAAATTTGTGGATTTTTGCTTCGGAACTATAGGCATTTGGCATCCGCTCTTTTAGAGTTGAATCTACAGAAGTATAGGAAATCCACCGAAACCTCAAAAGGATTTGCACATATAGGATATTTTTAATAGGAAATTAAATGTTCTTTTCGGCCACTCGCAAGATTCACTAGCAACCAGGTGCACAAGTGAGTAGACATTTACATAAATCATAGGGAACATTGAAGGTCCTTCATCGAACAATGTTTCTAGAATTGAGTGCATGGTGTGAAAATGTCAGCATTAAGTCTTTAAAATTGTATAACGCAGACATATCAAGCTAGCATTAACAACTACTGACGATTGACTCTCATTACTGGCTACCCTTGATGTACTTAAGCCACTTGAAGGTACAGAGACTGCGAAATTTCGAGTATCCGTGGCTTTCACTCTCATCACCGTTCGAAGTCAAATGATGTTAATTAATTAAAGCTCGTATGAGATCTTAAGGCAAAATCTTAGCGAGAATATAACGGTGTACAAATGAACACCAATAAAGGCGGTTAACTTGGCAAAAGAAGTGTTGTAAATGGCAATGAAAAAATCGGCAGACAAAATCTAACGAAACTTGAAATGAGAATGTAAAACGAATGCCTTAAGAGAATAGGCTCATTTCATAGAAATGTCTTCTAAAAATAGGGACTTAAAGGACTTGTGGTCCCCTAGGAAAACCGTTTTATATAAAATTGTCCACGTTTATTCAAATATGAAAACCTTGTCTACTTATCTTCCAAATACACTCCGCTGAATCCGGTTAGGTTTCGCATAGGTTAACTGCTGGATAAACCGTGTGTTGCTGACATCCATCTTCCTTATCCGACAAAACCATACATTTCAAGCATTGGTTACTGTTCAGATTTGGAAATGGACATGTTAAATGCAGAATAAGATGCAATTAATATAAAATGGCACGTCAATTAAAAGTCGAACACCAAAACAACGCACTTGAATATGTTCTAATTATAAAGAAAAACGTACTATTTTCTAAATGAATTTCTTCTAGTGAATTGAACAGTAGGGCAGCCCACGTACAAGCGGACATTCCCAGTGAATTCTCGTTACCGAAACGAAACTGAGAATTTATTCGCATTTCTTGATTGTGACGCTTGACGCGTTACAACCCTCTCGAGTGAGAGAATAAAAATTCTTAGGGCAACGTAAAAAGTAGGCAAATGGCCAATTATCAGAAGGTTGTGCCCACTGTTATTGATAAATACTGAATCGCTTATGGGAATTTCGAGGAAGATATGTGTTATTCAGTATTGCTATACCACCACAATAGCCCTGACCATGTTTGCTTATGGAAGAAAGTGAGAAGATCATTGGTTTAAGGAATTGGGGTTTGGGTTATAAGAGAGCGTGAATTAAGAAGCCCCGAGGACTAGGGAGTGTTTTCCAGGAGAAAGTCGAGAAGGGCGCTGTAGATTGCTGGAAGTTAGCCAAAATTTCGCCGCGGCAAACGCATAGCTTGGACGAGATACTAATGTACGCAGAAGATCAAGTTCAGTGCCTGTACGACCGGTACCTCCACTGTTGCTCACAGAATCTGACTCAGTGGGTTGAAGTAGGATGGCCTTATAAATCGCACGAAGATCTTCTCTGAGTTCACTTAATGTCAGTTATCAAAAGTATGTGCGTTAATGAGGCTGTTTTTGCTCCTAATTTCACCTTTGCTTAGTCATGTAGGGAGATTATTTTGTATTCCCGTGGATAGGCATCGACACGTGTGAAATGATTGTGATAATGCACACGGAGGTAGTCTGAGCTGGCATCTTACCGTCAACTTCTCAGTCTGAAATAGGGGTGCATGTTATTTTCTGCTCGTTATCACTCCTTACCCGATTGATACGCCAGACTTGGATGTTGGCGCTATTTGCGGAGGAATTTTGTGAATACGTGTTTGGTTTCTTTCCGTACCAGATTCTTGTATCGAAGGAATGTTATGCATTACTAAAATTGCTTGTGGTCATTACATCGTGATAGGTCAAAATTGCTTTCCTTCTAACATTGGCATCGTTTAGTAAAAAGGGTGTATTGATGAACCCTCAAGTGCATGAAGATTTATTTAAATTTGGAATCCATTGATATTTGTCAGCGTGTAAGTGATATTCGAGTGATGTGCAAATATCTTTGCCTAAATTCTAGTGTGTTAGTCTGGTTTAATGGGAGGGGGGGTGACAGAATCAGTCGACGATTTGCACGATTTTATGGATTGGTAGATTGCAGGGGAATTAATCCTACCTGCAGTTTAATGGTATGCACCTTCCAGGCCCAGAAATTTCACGGAATTACTCCAGGCCGTAGAAACCGGCAAGTGAAATCAATTTGTCAACTTCCCTACTCGAGGAGCAAGCGAACTTTCTCTTATCTTCTACAGAGGTTGCCTGCCTTTGACGGTGTCATCGTAGGACCCACTTGAAAGCTCAGACAACGATATCGTTGTTTCTACACTAAAATTCCAAACCGATGAAACGTTTTCCAAAAATATAGTTTTTCCTTTGATTTCCGATCAGCCCTTTCGACAGAATTATTGATACATCTTAATACCATCGACTGGTCTGATTTATTCATACGTCAGGAGTTAAATGCTTGAACCAGTTTGCTCTAAGATATTTTTAATCCACTTATTTCCCATTTTGTTCCCCGCAAGAAAACAATTAATGTCAAGGATGAGGTTTATCTCCCTTCATCTTTTCGTCATAGTTTGCGTAAATTCTCGTCTATTTCATTTGCAAATGACATTTTCCTTTTGCCCTTGATTTGATACATTTTTGAGTAGGCTAAGAGCCTATCCGAAGACAAGTGGCTAGCCGAGGAGGTCAAATTTGTTTTAAACCGTTCACTAAATGTCGCGAAACGTTTTTCACGCACAGCAAGAACCCATAAAAAAGCACGAATCCCAGTCCTTCGAGACGCCCTTGGAAAGCCTATGGTTGGTGACAAGTTGACGGCTGATATTTTTAACGTTTTCTTGCCCAGAACATTTATTAAAAAATTGGCCACACTCCTTACGACCATCCGGGGTTAGACCGATGCCGTTATCGAAACTATTACTTTTACCCTCTGGGACATAACCGTAGTTATTCGAAATTTTTTTCAATCTTATAGTCGTGGACGAGATGGCTTCGCGGTCAGTACTATAAAGGCGGATTCTAATGATATTTCCCTGTTCATTTTGTGTAAGATATTTAATCTAGCTCTGGGAATTGAAACCTTTCCCAGCGTGTGAAAGGAACTATCTATCCCCAATCAACGTAAGTTGACGATATACAGCCAATCAACACGCCTTCCTTAGCCTCGAACTATTGGAGATATTGATCAAAGATAAGAGGATGCATCACTTAACCGAGAATAACCTACTGAGTGTTGCCCCGTATGGTTTCCTAAAAACAAGGTCTTGTGGCACCTGTCAGCTCTCTTTCTTTGATCACGTTCTGTAATATAGGGAAAATGGTTTTGCAGATTACATAGTCTATTTCGATTTCACTACGGCCTTTGATCATGTTGACCATGCCCTCCTCCTCCCCCTCCTCCTCCTTCTTCTTCTTCGTCTTCTTCTCCTTAAAATCTCCTTTTTCGTCACCTATGGTAAACTGATTAACTTGATATCTTCTTACCTGAGCTGTCGAACACAACATGTTAAGATCTTCAATGTTATCTCCAACCCCGCACGTGTGAGAAGTGGAGTTATTCACGGTAGTGCGTTTTGACCGCTCTCATTTTTCCTTTTTGTCGCTGATGTGCCTGGGTTATTTCGGAATGGTAGGTGCTTTATGTAAGCAATCGAATTAAAATTTGCCTATCGATCCAAGCTGGCAGATCGCAAAACCACGTTTGAACTCATAAAAACGATCTTGAGTCCATTGTTCAGTGCGGCAGCACATGGTGCTTTTCCCATTCTTGGCATAAATTCTCGGTTATGGTTGTTGGCGCCGACGATCACCCTCAGTTTAACATAGATTGCGACGAGCTTAATTTGCCTGAAGCTGTTAAGGTTCTGGGCATATCATAGTCCGTCTTTATCGGTCAGATTATTGCGCCCTGATTGACTCCAAAGCACGAAGAACTACCGGTTTTATCCTCCGAAATTTTAAAATAATCGGTACTAACCTCCGCCTTCATAATGTGTACATGAGGCCTGGTCTGGAATACTGCTCGTTTATTTTTAGTTTTTTATGCGCTAGCGAACGAAAGAAAATAGAATTGGTGCAGCACTTCTTTACTAAAAGAATTTCACCGTCGGAGTACTGTTATCTGCGTATCAAGAACGCTGTGGGCTTATAAACATTTATCCCTTATATATTCGACGATTAAAGAAGGGCTTCTTTTTGATACTTAAGCTTTTGAATAGTAGTATTTTTAATCCCCTTACCACTTTGAGGTAGCCTGACCACTCTCCGTGCAGCAGTCATCAAAATGTCTTTTTTTCTTCCATTAGCTCGCACAGATAAGTATCAACTGTTTTTTTCTGTAAACGTCAATGCAGGATGGAATAAACTACACCAGAATATAACATTCATTCGTAGTTATTCTTTGTTTAAGATACCGATTTTTTTTACCTTCAGAACAGCCGCCAGTAATTTTTGGTGCCAAAACGGTTACATCTGCCTTCCGGATCGATGGATTGCTCGACCCTAACTCTTATCTCGATGACGATGGCGCCTTCTATACAGTCTGCAACCGGTGAATTCCTCGGCAGGCAACGAGCAACCTTCAACGGATGCACTCTTGTCTGGAGAAGGATCCCGGTTCCTTAAAAAGACAGAAAGACTGTAAACACACTGCACTTGTGTTAGCCCTTACCCGCTATCATCCCATGGGTAGCTTTCGTTTCTCCTGACTAAAATAAAGTTAGGAAATACCCTACTTGAAATTTACAACCAGTAGTTTTTTTTTTACTGGTAGCCTGATACTCACTGCATATTTCTCCATATATTGCCTGTAAACCAGCATTAAATAAATTATTATTATTACGACGGACGTGTCGGTTCTCGTTTGGTCCGGAAATTTAAGTTAACTTTGGTCCAGATATTAACTGCTTGGGTGACCGGAGAGGGACACCAGGGGTTTTTGCGACATCCATCACCTTCATCCGACAAAGCTGTGAATTCCAAGTAGAAATACCGCATAATATTTAGGAATTGGCTTACCAAATTAAGGGTAAGATGATATGCATAATATATTTTGCGTCATTTGAAAGAGGAACAGTGAATGAGGATTTGATCTGAACGAGATTACCGGCAATTCAGAACTGGAACTAACTCGGGGCACACATGACTGGTTTGCCAGTAAGCGTCTATTTTCTTAAATTTCGACATCATGACCACTTACCGAAAAGGACAAAATCCCGGAAAATTGGCCACCTCCAAATTCTCAGTCCCCACTAGCGGTTCACACTTGAGTGGTCAGCTTTCTTCAATTTTTCAGTAGTATGCCACCCAAATAAATCAAAAATGCCTTGTCAGATTATAAATCACAAAAGTTCTTAAAAAACACCTTTCGATTTGAGCTTGGAAATTTGAGGTGCGGGAGCTGCGTAAAAGTCAGGACTGAAAATTTTACATAATATCTAAACGTTTTTGTTTTCCCTCAGGTGACAAGACTTACTTTTGTAAACGAATAAAAAAAGACGTAAGACAAATATACTTTGATCTGTTTTGGTATGATGGGACGTTGGTTAGTGTTGATCTGGTTCAGATTAAACTAGTTGATGATGAATGCAGTATTAACCTGTGAACTGGAACTGGGCAGTGGTCCGCTGAACGGCGGCAATAGACAATTACCTTTTATCTTACACAGGTTATGAGCCAGGCTGACAACACAGTTCGTGAACTCCAGGCAGATGACACGTCTATACAAATTGAATTGCAAGTAAGAGTATTAGTGCGGTTATAAATGTCTACAATAAAATCCAAGCCGCTTCACAGCTGACGAGAACACCATACAGATATGCACCTGTCACTTCACCTTGTAGTGAACAGCGCACAGTTTTTTTCAGACACACTCGTTAATGACACGCGCCGGCCGAGTGACCGACACTTGTCCATGTTCTGGAAAAATGCGCTTGAGCAAGTCAATTATTGGAAAACCAGTCGTGTTTCAACGGCAATTAGAAGGACCTCAGACCGCTTACGTTTTTATGGTCTGGGCATAAAAACTTCAACCGGGTACCGCGGATATTCTTGTAACGAAATGTTCTTTTTCAGAGGGCTGAACCAATCTACGTGAATAGCAAAATGACCTGATTGAAGAGTTTTCTGATTTCTGCGACTTTATTGTGCGTTGTGTCACGTGAAATGTCTGCACACCAAAACTCCAAGTGTATTTCTGAATAAATAGGGCCTTTCAAAGGCGAAATAAAGCGATTTTTGGCCGCAATTGTGCTCGTGGTTGATATTTGAAGCTTCGCATACTTTGTAGGACATCGCTATCGGTATAATGGTTCCACTGGGGAAAAACCACGTCATGCCCATTCTACGAACAATTAGTACTGCAAGTAGTATGAATCTTATATGGCAGAGACGTTATACCGTACTTCCGACATATATAATACTTTTAAGCCCAGACACGTGTTTCGCCGAGGTTTTTGCTGCTGTATGACACAGTAACGAGGGGTTCAACTCCTCAGTTAATCCCCCAGCGTTCTCTATGGGTTTATGGTATATGGACTCAAGAGAATAATCGGGGAAATAATTTCTGATGTTATTAAGTGCAGGACATGGAGTCAGGTGAATCATACATGACGTTTTAGAGTCAGACCCAAAATTTTAATGAATATTTGGGTCGAAGACAATTAACCACTTTCGAATAACTACGAAATGCACATTCTTCAAACAAGTAAAACTACAAGGTGTATAATCTTATATTGCAAAGACGTTATACCGTACGTCTGACATAGATGCTAACTTTAAGCCCAGACACGTGTTTTCGCTGATGTTTCTGCAACTGCGTGACACAGAAACGAGGGGTTCGGATCCTCAGTAGGTCCCCCAGCGTTCTCTATAAGTTTCTGGTATATGGACTCCAGAGAATAATCAGGAAAACAAGTTCTGAAATTATTAAGTGCAGGACATGGAGGCAGGGTGATTCGGACATGATTTTTTAGGGTCCGACCCAAAATCTTAATGAATATTTTAGGTCGAAGACAATTACAACTTTGGAATAACTACGAAATGCACATATTTCAAACAAGTAAAACTACGAGTAGTATAATCTTATATGGCAAAGACGTTATACCGTACGTCTGACATAGATGCTAACTTTAAGCCAAGACACGTGTTTTCGCTGATGTTTCTGCTGCTGCGTGACACTGCAACGAGGGGTTCGGCTCCTCAGTAGGTCCCCCAGCGTTCTCTATAAGTTTCTGGTATATGGACTTCTGAGAATAATCAGGGAAATAATTTCTGAAAATTATACATTATTTCAGAAATAATTTTCCCGATTATTCTCTGGAGTCCATATACCAGAAACCCATAGAGAACGCTGCGGGACCCACTGAGGAGCCGAACCCCTCGTTTCTGTGTCACGCAGCAGCAAAAACATCGGGGAAACACGTGTCTTGGCTTAAAGTTAGTATCGATGTCAGAACTACGGTAAAATTTCTTTGCCATATAAGATTTATATTATTTGTAGTACAACTTGTTTGTAGAATGTGCATGACGTGGTTATTCCACAGTGGTTGATTGTCATCGACCCAAATGTTCATTGAAATTTCGTGTCTGACCCTAAAAAATGTCTTAATCACCTGACTCCATGATCCGCACTTAATAAATTCCGAAATTATTTTCCCTATTATTCTCAGGAGTCCATATACCAAAAACCCATAGAGAACGCTGCTGTGTCGAGCAGCAGCAGAAACATCAGCGAAAACACGTGTCTGGGCTTTAAGTTAGTATCTATGTCGAAAGTACGGTATAATGTTTTTCCTATACAAGATTCATACTTCTAGTAGTACTGCTTGTTTGAAGCATGGGCATTACATGGTTATTCCACAGTGGTTGATTGTCTTCGACCCAAATGTTTATTGAAATTTCGGGTCTGACCCTAAAAAGTCATGTCCGAATCACCTGACTCCATGTCATGCATTTAATAATTTCAGACATTTTTTCTACGATTATTTTCTGGACCAGACACCGCATAGAGTACGCTTTGGGGACCCACTGAGGAGCCGAACCCGTCGTTTCTGTGTCACGCAGCAGCAAAAACCTTGGCGAAACACGTGTCTGGGCTTAAAAGTATTATGTATGTCGGAAGTAAGGTATACCGTCTTTGCCATTTAAGATTCATCCAATTTGTAGTCTTACTTTTTTGGAGAATGGTCATTTCGTGGTTATTCCACAGTTGGTGATTGTCTTCAGACCAAATATTCATTGGAATTTCAGGTCTGACCCTAAAAAGTCATATCCTGCACTTAATAATATCAGAAATTATTTCCCCGATTATTCTCTACAGTCCATATACCAGAAACTTATAGAGAACGCTGGGGGACCTACTGAGGATCGGAACCCCTCGTTGCTGTATCACGCAGTTGCAGAAACATCAGCGAAAACACGTGTCTGGGCTTAAAGTTAGCATCTATGTCAGACGTACGGTAAAACGTCTTTGCCATATAAGATTATACTACTTGTAGTTTAACTTGTTTGAAGAATGTGCATTTCGTAGTTATTCCAAAGTGGTTAATTGTCTTCGACCCAAATATTCATTAAAATTTAGGGTCTGACTCTAAAACGTCATGTATGATTCACCTGACTCCATGTCCTGCACTTAATAACATCAGAAATTATTTCCCGATTATTATCTGGAGTCCATATACCAAAAACCCATAGAGAACGCTGGGGGACCAACTGAGGAGTCGAACCCCTCGTTACTGTGTCATACAGCAGCAAAAACCTCGGCGAAACACGTGTCTGGGCTTAAAAGTATTATATATGTCGGAAGTACGGTATAACGTCTTTGCCATATAAGATTCATACTACTTGCAGTACTAATTGTTTGTAGAATGGGCATGACGTGGTTTTTCCCCAGTGGAACTATTATACCGATAACGATGTCCTACAGAGTATGCGAAGCTTCAAATATCAACCACGAGCACAATTGCGGCCACAAAATCGCTTTATTTCGCCTTTGAAAGGCCCTATTTATTCAGAAATACACTTGGAGTTTTGGTGTGCAGACATTTCACGTGACACAACGCACAATAAAGTCGCAGAAATCAGAAAACTCTTCAATCAGGTCATTTTGCTATTCACGTAGATTGGTTCAGCCCTCTGAAAAAGAACATTTCGTTACAAGAATATCCGCGGTACCCGGTTGAAGTTTTTATGCCCAGACCATAAAAACGTAAGCGGTCTGAGGTCCTTCTAATTGCTGTTGAAACACGACTGGTTTTCCAATAATTGACTTGCTCAAGCGCATTTTTCCAGAACATGGACAAGTGTCGGTCACTAGGCCGGCGCGTGTCATTAACAAGTGTGTCTGAAAAAAACTGTGCGCTGTTCACTACAAGGTGAAGTGACAGGTGCATATCTGTATGGTGTTCTCGTCAGCTGTGAAGCGGCTTGGATTTTTTTGTAGACATTTATAACCGCACTAATACTCTTACTTGCAATTCAATTTAGTATAGACGTGTCATCTGCCTGGAGTTCACGAACTGTGTTGTCAGCCTGGCTCATAACCTGTGTAAGATAAAAGGTAATTGTCTATTGCCGCCGTTCAGCGGACCACTGCCCAGTTCCAGTTCACAGGTTAATACTGCATTCATCATCAACTAGTTTAATCTGAACCAGATCAACACTAACCAACGTCCCATCATACCAAAAACAGATCAAAGTATATTTGTCTTACGTCTTTTTTTATTCGTTTACAAAAGTAAGTCTTGTCACCTGAGGGAAAACAAAACGTTTAGATATTATGTAAAATTTTTCAGTCCTGACTTTTACGCAGCTCCCGCACCTCAAATTTCCAAGCTCAAATCGAAAGGTGTTTTTTTAAGAACTTTTTGTGATTTATAGTCTGACAAGGCATTTTTGATTTATTTGGGTTGCATACTACTGAAAAATTGAAGAAAGCTGACCACTCAAGTGTGAACCGCTAGTGGGGACTGAGAATTTGGAGGTGGCCAATTTTTCCGGGATTTTGTCCTTTTCGGTAAGTGGTCATGATGTCGAAATTTAAGAAAATAGACGCTTACTGGCAAACCAGTCATGTGTGCCCCGAGTTAGTTCCAGTTCTGAATTGCCGGTAATCTCGTTCAGATCAAATCCTCATTCACTGTTCCTCTTTCAAATGACGCAAAATATATTTTGCATATCATCTTACCCTTAATTTGGTAAGCCAATTCCTAAATATTATGCGGTATTTCTACTTGGAATTCACAGCTTTGTCGGATGAAGGTGATGGATGTCGCAAAAACCCCTGGTGTCCCTCTCCGGTCACCCAAGCAGTTAATATCTGGACCAAAGTTAACTTAAATTTCCGGACCAAACGAGAACCAACACGTCCGTCGTAATAATAATAATTTATTTAATGCTGGTTTACAGGCAATACATGGAGAAATGTGCAGTGAGTATCATGCTACCAGTGAAAAAAACTACTGGTTGTAAATTTCAAGTAGGGTATTTCATAACTTTATTTTAGTCAGGAGAAACGAAAGCTACCCATGGGATGATAACGGGTAAGGGCTAAAACAAGTGCAGTGTGTTTACAGTCTTTCTGTCTTTTTAAGGAACCGGGATCCTTCTCCAGACAAGAGTGCATCCGTTGAAGGTTGCTCGTTAATCGGTATCTTAAACAAAGAATAACTACGAATGAATGTTATATTCTGGTGTAGTTTATTCCATCCTGCATTGACGTTTACAGAAAAAAACAGACGATACTTAACTGTGCGAGCTAATGGAAGAAAAAAAAGACATTTTGATGACTGCTGCACGGAGAGTGGTCAGGCTACCTCAAAGTGGTAAGGGGATTAAAAATACTACTATTCAAAAGCTTAAGTATCAAGAAGAAGCCCTTCTTTAATCGTCGAATATATAAGGGATAAATATTTATAAGCCCACAGCGTTCTTGATACGCAGATAACAATACTCCGACGGTGAAATTCTTTTAGTAAAGAAGTGCTGCACCAATTCTATTTTCTTTCGTTCGCTAGCGCATAAAAAACTAAAAATAAATGAGAAGTATTCCAGACCAGGCCTCATGTACACATTATGAAGGCGGAGGTTAGTACCGATTATTTTATAATTTCGGAGGATAAAACCAGTAGTTCTTCGTGCGTTGGAGTCAATCAGGGCGCAATAATCTGAACGATAAAGACGGACTATGATATGCCCAGAACCTTAACAGCTTCAGGCAAATAAAGCTCGTCGCAATCTATGTTAAACTGAGGGTGATCGTCGGCGCCAACAATCATAACCGAGAATTTATGCCAAGAATGGGAAAAGCACCATGTGCTGCCCCACTGAACAATGGACACAAGATCGTTTTTATGAGTTCAAACGTGGTTTTGCGATCTGCCAGCTTGGATCGATAGGCAACTTTTAATTCGATTGCTTACACAAAGCACCTACCATTCCGAAATAACCCAGGCACATCAGCGACAAAAAGGAAAAATGAGAGCGGGCCAAACGCACTACCGTGAATAACTCCACTTCTCACACGTGCGGGGTTGGAGATAACATTGAAGATCTTAACATGTTGTGTTCGACAGCTCAGGTAAGACGATATCAAGTTAATCAGTTTACCATAGGTGACGAAAGAAGAGATTTTAAGGAGAAGAAGACGAAGAAGAAGAAGGAGGAGGAGGGGGAGGAGGAGGGCATTGTCAACATGATCAAAGGCCGTAGTGAAATCGAAATAGACTATGTAATCTGCAAAACCATTTTCCCTATATTAAAGAACGTGATCAAAGAAAGAGAGCTGACAGGTGCCACAAGACCTTGTTTTTAGGAAACCATACGGGGCAACACTCAGTAGGTTATTCTCGGTTAAGTGATGCATCATCTTATCTTTGATCAATATCTCCAATAGTTCGAGGCTAAGGAAGGCGTGTTGATTGGCTGTATATCGTCAACTTACGTTGATTGGGGATAGATAGTTCCTTTCACACGCTGGGAAAGGTTTCAATTCCCAGAGCTAGATTAAATATCTTACACAAAATGAACAGGGGAATATCATTAGAATCCGCCTTTATAGTACTGACCGGGAAGCCATCTCGTCCACGACTATAAGATTGAAAAAATTTCGAATAACTACGGTTATGTCCCAGAGGGTAAAAGTAATAGTTTCGATAATGGCATCGGTCTAACCCCGGATGGTCGTAAGGAGTGTGGCCAATTTTTTAATAAATTTTCGGGGCAAGAAAACGTTAAAAATATCAGCCGTCAACTTGTCACCAACCATAGGCTTTCCAAGGGCGTCTCGAAGGACTGGGATTCGTGCTTTTTTTATGGGTTCTTGCTGTGCGTGAAAAACGTTTCGCGACATTTAGTGAACGGTTTAAAACAAATTTGACCTCCTCGGCTAGCCACTTGTCTTCGGATAGGCTCTTAGCCTACTCAAAAATGTATGAAATCAAGGGCAAAAAGGAAAATGTCATTTGCAAATGGAATCGACGAGAATTTACGCAAACTATGGCGAAAAGATAAAGGGAGATAAACCTCATCCTTGACATTAATTGTTTTCTTTCGGGGAACAAAATGGGAAATAAGTGGATTAAAAATATGTTAGAGCAAACTGGTTCAAGCATTTAACTCCTGACGTAGGAATAAATCAGACCAGTCGATGGTATTAAGATGTATCAATAATTCTGTCGAAAGGGCTGATCGGAAATCAAAGGAAAAACTATATTTTTGGAAAACGTTTCATCGGTTTGGAATTTTAGTGTAGAAACAACGATATCGTTGTCTGAGCTTTCAAGTGGGTCCCACGATGACACCGTCAAAGGCAGGCAACCTCTGTAGAAGATAAGAGAAAGTACGCTTGCTCCTCGGGTAGGGAAGTTGACAAATTGATTTCACTTGCCGGGTTCTACGGCCTGGAGTAATTCCGTGAAATTTCTGGGCCTGGAAGGTGCATACCATTAAACTTCAGGTAGGTTAATTCCCCTGCAATCTATTAATCCATAAAATCGTGCAAATCGTCGACTGATTCTTTCACCCCCCTCCCATTAACCAGACTAACACACTAGAATTTAGGCAAAGATATTTGCACATCACTCGAATATCACTTACACGCTGACAAATATCAATGGATTCCAAATTTAAATAAATCTTCATGCACTTGAGAATTCATCAATATACCCTTTTTACTAAACGATGCCAATGTTAGAAGGAAAGAAATTTTACCTATTACGATGTTATGACCACAAGCAATTTTAGTAATGCATAACATTCCTTCGATACAAGAATCCGGTACGGAAAGAAACCAAACACGTATTCACAAAATTCCTCCGCAAATAGCGCCAACATCCAAGTCTGGCGTATCAATCGGGTAAGGAGTGATACCGAGCAGAAAATAACATGCACCCCTATTTCAGACTGAGAAGTTGACGGTAAGATGCCACCTACGTGTGCATTATCACAATCATTTCACACGTGTCGATGCCTATCCACGGGAATACGAAATAATCTCCCTACATGACTAAGCAAAGGTGAAATTAGGAGCAAAAACAGCCTAATTAGCGCCCATACGTTTGATAACTGACATTAAGTGAACTTAGAGAAGATCTTCGTGCGATTTATAAGGCCATCCTACTTCAACCCACTGAGTCAGATTCTGTTAGCAACAGTGGAGGTACCGGTCGTACAGGCACTGAACTTGATCTTCTGCGTACATTAGTATCTCGTCCAAGCTATGCGTTTGCCGCTGCAAAATTTTAGCTAACTTCCAGCAATCTACAGCGCCCTTCTCGACTTTCTCCTGGAAAACACTCCCTAGTCCTCGGGGCTTCTTAATTCACGCTCTCTTATAACCCAAACCCCAATTCCTTAAACCAATTATCTTCTCACTTTCTTCCATGAACAAACATGGTCAGGGCTATTGTGGTGGTATAACAATACTGAACAACACATATCTTCCTCAAAATTCCCATAAGCGATTCAGTATTTATCAATAACAGTGGGCACAACCTTCTGACAATTGGCCATTTGCCTACTTTTTACGTTGCCTTAAGAATTTTTATTCTCACACTCGAGAGGGTTGTTACACATCAAGCATCACAATCAAGAAATGCGAGTAAATTCCCAGTTTCTTTTTGGTAACGAGAATTCACTGGGAATGTCCGCTTGTACGTGGGCTGCCCTACTGTTCAATCCACTAGAAGAAATTCATTTAGAAAATAGTACGTTTTTATTTATAATTAGAAAATATTCAAGTGCGTTGTTTTGGTGTTCGACTTTTAATTGACGTGATATTCTATATTAATTGCATCTTATTCTGCATTTAACATGTCTATTCCCAAATCTGAACAGTAACCTATGCTTGAAATGTATGGTTTTGTCGGATAAGGAAGATGGATGTCAGCAACACACGGTTTATCCAGCAGTTTACCTATGCAAAAACTAACCGGATTCAGCGGAGTGTATTTGTAAGATAAGTAGACAAGGTTTTCAAATTTGAATATACGTGGACAATGTTACATAAAACGGTTTTCCTAGGGGACCAAAAGTCCTTTAAGTCCCTATTTTTAGAAGGAATTTCTATGAAATGAGCCTATTCTCTTAAGGCATTCGTTTTCCATTCTCATTTCAAGTTTCGTTAGATTTTGTCTGCCGATTTTTTCATTGCATTTTACAACTCTTATTTTGCAAAGTTAACCGACTTTATTGGTGTTCATTTGTACACCGTTATATTCTCGCTAAGATTTTGCCTTAAGATCTCATACGAGCTTTAATTAATTGACATCATTTGACTTTGAACGGTGATGAGAGTGAAAGCCACGGATACTCGAAATTTCGCAGTCTCTGTACCTTCAATTGGCTTAAGTACATCAAGGGTAGCCAGTAATGAGAGACAATCGTCAGTAGTTGTTAATGCTAGCTTGATA
Organism: Schistocephalus solidus; assembly: GCA_017591395.1. NCBI lineage: Eukaryota > Metazoa > Platyhelminthes > Cestoda > Diphyllobothriidea > Diphyllobothriidae > Schistocephalus > Schistocephalus solidus. Next base: position 27,107 of record WEDG01004090.1, on the reverse strand, counting down.
TGTCTGCGTTATACAATTTTAAAGCCTTAATGCTGACATTTTCACACCATGCACTCAATTCTAGAAACATTGTTCGATGAAGGACCTTCAATGTTCCCTATGGTTAAGGTAAACGTCTACTCACTTGTGCACCTGGTTGCTAGTGAATCTTGCGATAGGCCGAAAAGAGCATATAATTTCCATTTAAAAATATCCTATATGTGCAAATCCTTTTGAGGTTTCGGTGGATTTCCTATACTTCTGTAGATTCAACTCTAAAAGAGCGGATTCCAAATGCCTATTGTTCCGAAGCACAAATCCACCAACTTTAGTTAAAATGTTCTCCCGAATCTAGGTTGATTCCGTTGTTGCCTACCTAGACCACGTTTCAAGATATCAAGGAAACCACAAACGTTTTCCTCTGTCGTGATCGCACCGCCATGGAGCGAACCATTGGTCTTCTCATCCGAAACCTCCTCAATCTGCTCACAAACAGTTAATCATTATAAGTCAGCTAATCCTACCACCGTGAAATCAAACTCACAACTGTCAATTACCAGTGCCACTCACCCAAGACAACTGCCGACTTCATCCGTCTCCACCTAAGCAGCATTCCCAGTTGTCCATTCTAATTCTGCTGGTAGCCCACTAGAACATCCGGGAATCAGACAACGTCATCTAGACTGGCAGCCTCACCATATCTACGCAGTCGTCTAAGGTTTCCACTTAACTCACGCCAGAAACGCCGTCATCACGATGCGATTCAAAATCAGAATCCAAATACAACCCAAAATAACGGTAACTTAGTTCCATTATATGATGTGTTGCATTCGCTTATATCTACACATCCTCCACAACTATACTGCTCTATAAACCACATAAGTCCAATTAATCCCTTAAATAATTGCTTTTTACGCACACCGTGTACCACCGAACGCCCAATATTTTCCCTGTCGATGCTCGATTTGTTTATCATCCCTAGTCATTTGCACTTCCAGGCTTCCAAACACCCAAGGCCAGTAGTTCTCACGAGAGTCACCCCAACTCCTTTTAACTCCAAAGTAGAACCTGGTTCCCACAACCTAATCCTTATATCTGCTAACCCTCCCCCAATAGTCCCTATCTTCTCTCTAGCATCCCTCCTTCCAATCATCTACCAATCAGCTTACCCTAGTTTACATTTTCCTTGTATTCCGAAATCTGAAAATTCTAACCTTTCGTGTTTTCCAATTGTCTATCAGCCTTTTTTTGCTTACTCTCCATATGCCAATAGTGCAAGTGCAGTTGTTAGTTACTCTCCAAACAAAAATAACTTCCAACCGAATAACCCACCTCCAAATGTTTTCCTAAATAACGGTAACCCTAGTTCAGCTAGAAAACAACCTCAAATGGGAAATAAACGGGAAGCAAATATTGTTGAGATGATTCAACGAGTAAAAAACACAGAAAACCAATTTTAAAAGCCTTATTCTTAAAACGCGACGATAATTCGAGACGACTTTGCTGCAAATGGCAACGCAGAAATCAAAGTAATTCTGCAGTTACCTCCACAGAGGTACGAGGAAAAAGCATAGAATCCCGATGATGAAGACAGCCGTGAGTGTCGAAATTGGTGAAAAAAGGGACTAAGCTCAGTACTTTTCACAGTTCCACCACTTACTCTACACAAACGACGCAAACTTCCTTCGGTCCTCAGTGGAGTACCTGACGACTGCAAGCACATGCCACGTTTTATTCGCAGACGATCCGATTTAAGATTTATTGATAAAACATCTCTTAGTTGCCATCAATTTACGTAAAGCACAGGAAAAAACCTTAAACAAACTCCTTCTTTCTGCTGCCATTTTAGCGTTGTTTTTGTTTTAGGCTTGGTTAATAGTGTGCGAACTGAGGAGTTGGTTTAAAGAAAAAAACCTCTCTTCAAAGGCAAATATGAAAAAAAAGAAAATAGATAGATAAAGATACGACTTATTGGGTCAAGAAAAATCTGTCACTCACGGAAAGATTTCAGCAACACACGCTATCTCCAGCTGTTCACTAAGCGTGAACTATTCGTACCCAGCGGAGCTTAATTTCGACACTCGGGCAAGAACCGGTGCATTTGACAGTATATTATTGGATGAAGGAAAAGGTGAAGCGAATGGTCATCTAATTCTTTTGTCTCAAATGAATCTACATTGCCACAGCGACTACTTTTTATGTAGTCAGGGGTAAATCTAACTTTTTACGCTCTTGAAGTTGCTTCATTCTATTCCTTTTTATGACCTATGCAGATTTACCTATGAAGACAGCTGTAACTTGCTCTCTTTTAATTTTGAGGAGAAGATTACGCTTTATCTTCACACTTACTCGGCCTTTGTTGTGCTAGCCACACCCCAACCCCCACGTCAAACTTCCAGTATGGCTATTTGAGGTCCTGTCTTGGCCTCCTTATACCTCCACCGCCGTCGGCTGTGACCCAGGCATTTCAGTTGCGCTGGTAATAATTATTGTTTAAAGCATATTGTATGGGCAGTGCCCATCCGGGTACTCAAATAAAAGATCTATCTAAGCTAGCAGTGAGAAAAAACCCTTATTACTCAATATCCTTAAAAAAATTTTCAGGTAATTAGGGTTACTCGGGAGAAGTAAACCACAGCCCATGAAATAATGCCAGTTTGGAACGGGAACTGGTTTGCTTATATGCTGTGGGTTTTTTCATTTTTCACTCTTTTTTACTGATCCTGAAAATGGCGCTGATAAAGGCAGGTACGGCTTACAGAAGGTTTGATTGAGCATGCTTAAATCTCGGGTGGGGAATTTGACAACCTGAATCCACATGCCGATATCTACGGCTTCAATTGAGTCCTTGGAATTTATAGGGTCAGAATGTGTAGACCATCGAACTTTTGAAAGATTGAAGTCCCTAAGCAGCCAATCAATATTTAACATTAAATTAAGCCACGGCATGAAGTGCCTGTGAGAGATGAAGAGTATAATCCCCACTGGCACTGGGTGGGTGACATAAGGTGTAAATGCAAGTGTTTGCTTAACATATGTACATCTTCCACCATAACGGCTGTTAAGGAGATAACTTTTAATTTTACGACCCTACGAGGGCCGACTAGAAAGACTTAAAATATTTCCTGTCTTCTATAGGCAATGCAGAGGAAATATGATCTTAGTCTTGAAAATTGTCAGAGGAGTTGATTGCGCTCTTCAGATGGCGGGCAATTTGAATCGGAAAAAATGATAAATCTCCGAGGTCACCGAAAAAAACTGAATAGAAAATACGCCAAACTTGTGCTGGCTGAAAACGTTCAAATGATTAAAAAAGACTTATGGAATTTTTACTTGTGGGACATAAAAATAATAATAATAATAATAATAATAGTTGTATTTAATACCGGTTTACAGGCATTGTCAGATGAAATATTCAGTGGGTAGAGGCTGGCAGTGAAAAAAACTCCTGAATATATATCATTTTAAGTGTTTTTACTATTTTCATGTTATTCAGGAGAAAAAACTGCCGCCTGTAAGGATGATAGCAATTCAGCTCAGGGAAGGGCTAACACAATTGCAGTCTGTATGCAGTCTCTCTGTCTTTGCTAGGAACCAGGATTCTGCCTCAGGCAAGAAAGCATCCGTGTACGGTCGCTCACTGTCTGCCGAAGAAGTCAACGGGTGCAGGCTGCAGAGACGGTGCCGTATCCCTCAAGGTAACACCTGGGATCGAGTTCGGATGCCGCGCACTCCGTCGAACAGGAAAACAGATTCTACCGTGTCGGCGCCCAGAATTCTTGGAAACTGTTCTGAATGCAAAAAACTAGTAATGGTAATCTTAAACAAAGAATAACTCCGTTGGACTTTTATATTATGGGGAAGTTTATTCCACATGGCCATGGCGTTTATCGAAAAGAACCGTCGATACTTAACTGTGCGAGCTAATGGAAGAAATAAAAAGACATTGCGATGACTGCTGCGCCGAGGATGGTCAAGCTGCCTAACAGTGATAAGGGGATTAAATGTTTAGTCGACACTAATAACCGATATAGTACAACCACTATTGCCATGTAAAATTTTTATATTTTGCCAGCGTCTATATTTAAATAGGCTTTTCAAAGGCTCTGCCTATCTTCTTTATATATACTGATTTATACTGAATATTAATAGAACAGAGGGTTCAGGGCCGGCTACGGTGGGTAATGCCTATTTTTAAGTTACTATAACAATATCTGGACAATGGAAAATGGCCCGAATCTGAAGCAGGGCCACCTTATTGAACACGAATCTGACAGTTAAACCAAAAAATTTAAGTGAACAAGCTGATAGTTTTTGAGTGATTACAGCCAAGAAATCCAGTGGTTGACGGGCTACTGAAAATAGGGATCAGCTGCTCTAGACCGGTCCCAGTAGGAGTTTTTTTCACTGCCTAATTTTTCTCGTTCACCATTAATTTTAAAACATCGCTAACTGTTTATATAGCAGGACAAGTTATGTATTTGTACATTTTATCTGCACACATTGTCATATCTTTATTTCGTTACTAATGTTTGCTTAGACAGTGCCTTGCCAGTGCTAATCAAATATAAATTCTAAATTCTAAATTCTAAAATAGGTTTTTGCATAGCAACCGCTAGATGGGGGTAAAAAGGTGTAAGTTCTGGAGAAAAAATTGACGGGCAGGGAAACTTAACACCAACACTAGCAATCGGAGATTCGCCCAGGAAACCCATGGGCACAATATTGCAACGTATTTCAATTTATGGGACAGAGAGGACCGGATAAGTCTACTTTCCAGTGGGGCCATTTGTATAAGGAGCTCACTGGAAAAATTACTGTAGAGGGTATGTGCTGCAGGGTGTTGAGCGCACTGTTGCAAAGAAAATAATTAATGTCAAGGATGAAGTCTACCTCCCTTTATTATTCCGCCGTAGACTGCGTAGACTCTCCGGTCATTTTCATCTACAAAACTACACTTCCATCCTGCCCCTGATCCAACAAATCTTTGAAGAGGCTGAAAGGCTCTCTGACGAAAAACGACAAGCTGATGAGGTTAAAATTGCCAAAAACCCTTCGTTAAATGTTGCGAAGCTCTTTTCGCGCACATTAAAAATGCACAGATAAAAACGCAGCACCCCGTACTTTGAGACACCTTAGGAAACCCTATAGCTGACGCGAAATTTACTGCTGATAGCTTCAATGCTTTCTTGTCTAGAACGTTTAGTGAACGTACTGTCGCTCCCTTTCCTAACACCTGGGTTTGGACCGGTAACGTCCTCGAAACCATAACTGTTACCCTCTGGGTCGTGACCGTAGCCATTCGGCGTTTTCGTCAGTCTTACAGTCCTGGACAAGATGGCGTGCCGGTCAGCGTTCTAAAGGCGGATAAAAACGATATATTTCCGTCCCTTCTGTATAAGTAATTTAATCTTGCTCTTTAAAGTGAAACTTTCCCTATTTTATGGAAGGAATCGCACATACTGCCTATTCCCAAACACGGCCGACCTACGTCATTTGATGACTTAAGGCCAATAAATACACTACCAGCAGTCTCGCAGATCTTCGATACCTTGAAAAAAGACAATATGATGCGTCACCTAGCAGAGAATAACATACTTAATGTGGCTCAGCATGGGTTTCTCGAAAAAAAGTCTTGCGACACTTGCCAGCTCTCTTACTTTGATCATTTGCTATAATTTAGAGACAGCGGTTTTGCAATTTACACCGTTTACTTCGATTTCACTAAGGCCATTGATCATGTTGACCATGATCGCCTACTGCTGCAACTTGCCTACTTCGGCATATGTAATAAGCTTCTGAACTTAATAATTTCCTATTTGAATGCTCGCGCACAACGGGTTACATTTTCTGATGTAATCTCCAACCCCACGCATGTGAAAAGTGGAGTTATTCAGGGCAGCGTGCTTGGCCCGCTTATATTTTGCCTCTTTGTCAACGATGTTCCTGATTGTTTTCAGTATGGTAGGCCCTTAATGTGCGCTGACGATTTAAAAGTTGCCTATCGATATAAAGCGGTCAATCGCAACATCGTGCTTGAGCTCTTAAAAGAGGATATTCAGGCCTTCAACCAGTGGTTTCGCACAGTGCGCTTTTCACTTTCTTGGCGCAAGTGCTCCGTTATTGTTATTGGTGACAACCATCAGCCCCACTTAAGCATAGATGGTCACGAAAAAAATGTGCACGTAGTTATAAAGGATCTGGGCATATCATATTCTAGTAGTCTTAATCGGTCAGAGCACTGCGCCCTGATTGTCTGGAAAGAACGCCAAACTACTGTGTTTATTCTCAGAAATTTTAAAACCGTCTACATTAGAATCAGCCTCTATAAAATGTATGTCAGGCCTTGTCTGGAATACTGCTCGTTTCTTTTTAGTTTTTTGCACGCTAGTGAACGAAAGAAGATATAATCAGTCCAGCAATTCTTTACAAAAAGAGTTTTCTATTCAGAACACCGAAACGTGTCCTTCCAACAACGCTGTGAGCTTACAAGCCTTGACCAGTTGTGGCTTCACAGGATACAGAAGGGACAATTTTTACCGTTTAAACTTCTAAACAGTTGTACATTTAACCCCCTTACATATCTGAGGCATCTCGACCACTCTCGGTGCACCAGTAATGAGATGTATTTTTATTTCTTCCTTTGGCACGACAGTTAGATACCGACAGTTTTTTCGGTAAACGCTATAGCAATCTGGAATAAGCTATCTAGAAGTATCAAAATTCAGCAAAGCTACCCCTTGTTTACGCGAACTGTCACTAGTTTTCTACATTCAGGACACCTTCCAAAACTTTTGGCTGCTGACTCAGTGTAAGCTCTTTTCGGTTCTGATGGCGTTAATGGACTCTGAATCCGTGCCGGACTTCATGCTGAGGGCGATATTGCTGGCGCTGCAGACCTCAATCGGCTTATTTCTCAGTCGACAGCGAACAGCCGCTCGCCGACATACCTGCTGGTGCAGAATACCGGATCTGTAACTCTGAATGGAGAAGTTCTTCACCGGGCACCTGTGTTAACGGCTCCGTATCCTGAACTTTAATTACTCAATAAGCTGCAGTTTTTTCTCCTGAAAACCCCTGAAACAACGATCAGGAGTTTTTTTCCACTGTCAGCTTGACCCTCCACTGTATATATTTATTTTGACCTTTCCTGTAAACTGGCAATAAAGAAATTAAATAAAATAATAATTGTCCAAGGTGGAGAACAAATAATATCGGTTGAAACATTATTGTCTGGAACAGTCGTAGTGAAGTTCTAATGGAGTTCAAATTGTCCAAGTTGGAGAACAAATAATTGGTGGTTGCTATGCACACGACCTTAGAAGAGAAGGTCAGTTTACAACTAATAATCTCCGTTTCCTACTCACCTTCCTACCATACACAAATGAACGTAACACTCACTGCCTCTTCACTTACTCTTAATTATTACTAACCCGTTTGTACCACACCCTCCGATCCCTTTCAACCGGCAAAGTGCAGGTTAAGGGCACGTGGATCAAGTTTTAAAGATAAGACAAGCTTTGATGTTTGACCATATTGATTTTCAATAACAGTAATTTGAGTTTCGGTTTAAATAGTTCTTTTTAATTTCCCTCATTATTTGTGCTCAACTAAAAAGAGAGTTGGATTAATTATTTGCACTTTGCACAACTTTTGCAGTTTGAAGCCGTGCCCGACTAACGTTTTCTGTTTAATGTACAAAAGGAGCTGCAGTATAAGCCCTTTTAATAATGCTGTCATAAATTATAATTCAGTATAATTCAGATATTAGAATGTAATGGGGATCGTTTTTAACCGTTTAGCTAGTATGGGCGTATACGCCTCAACTGGAAAATTGTAGAGCGCAAGAAGCCTTAATTTATCAGGGTTTCTTACTCCAAAGGAAATGCATGCCTTCAAATATTTCACATGTGTCTAACAGTTCGTTATACTTACTAATGGAAAAAAGCTGACGAAAATAACCAGCGCTACCCTTTATAGTGTAGTTACAAATATTTTGCTCTCAAGTATTAAAGTTTAGTGTGTTACCTTTAACCGCAAATCAGGTTGACATCCTCTTTCAGCAGGTGCCCGGACAGGATGATGGGGATAATCAAAAACGAGAACATCGCCAGAGGGTGTTTTAGTTGCAATTACGTCCGGATTTTGTGGCATGTAACGCGCACGATTGACTTCACCTTCGTGATTTATCTTCATGGTTATTTCTAGTTTTCCTGATGGATAGTAGAATCCACCAAAATTTCCTTTTTCTGACTCGTATGTACTGGCGTCGAATTCAGCATTGTCGTTTGGAAGGTGCACTGTCGCTATTAATAGGTGATTTTGTTCGTCTGACGTGTGTGTCCCCAGAATAAGCCGGTGTACCGAGTAATCTTCGGCCGTCCTAAGTACATTAAAAAGCAAGCAGAAAGCCTACCGTTCAACTGTCGGTAACCATTGAGCTGAAAGGCTAGGCCACTCGAGGCAGTGGGACATGAGCATATCATAAAGAAAGGGTGTGTTTCGTTTCCAGATTTTATATTCTTCATTAATAGCTCGTTCTTCAACTATATCCTGAGAGTTCGCGTCAGGTATATGCTAAAAATGTCTTGAGAAAAACTACCCTACCATCATTTTCAATGCAGAAATGCCCTAGCCAAAAATGGCAACCACACACCAATAAATGAGATTCACCGCTTATTTAGTCAGACGGATCGTGTATACCCATTAGTTCAAGTGCAAAACTATGAATCGAGGAATAGTGAATCAAGTAGTACAGAACTGTCTATTATGGTGACAACTGCGATCGTTATGCGTTTTTTAAAATCTCTTAAATGAAGCCTGGGAGGTCATGTGTCGGTAAGTGCCTTCTTTTTACATTGCGAGGCTTCTAGCTTAGTAGGAAAGCCAGACAGGGCCACAATTTTTTTCTGGCCAACATACAGAAGAAGCAACATGTTTTTCCGAAAGCAGGCATAATAGCCTGAATATATGATTAAAAAGCAGCGGTAAAGAATTCGATGGAAAAATGGACTGCAACAGCACTTTTACTGGCAAGTGGTTGCTTAAATCAAGCCAATTGGCTTGAAAGGGTTATTTTGTCATAGTTATGTAAGTCCTTAAGAAAGTAAGAGTGGATTTTGGCAAAGACTTTAAAAAGCTATAATAAACAAATGTATAATTCTGTATATATAAGGGTGATAGGTAGAGCCTTTGAAAACCATATTTACAGATAGACGCTAGCAAAATAAGCAAATGTTACATGGCAATAGTCGTTTTAGTATATTGATCATTGCTGTCAACTAAATATATGTCCATCAAGTAAAAATTCATCAACTCTTCGTTTAAACATTTCAACACTTTCAGTCTGAACAACCGAAGTTGGCAGTTTTTTTCCATTCTTCAATCACCCATTGGGAAAAGAAGTTGGCCCGCACTTCAAGTTTGTCGTGTTTTCTTTTCAGTTTGTATGGGTAACCTCGGAGACTTGTAATGTTTGCCAATTCAAAAAAGTCGGCCATCTGAAGAGCATAATCAATTCCTCTGACCAGTTTGAAGACTAAGATCATATCCCCTCCGTATTGCCTATAAGAGAGAGGAACAATTTTTTTCTTTCTAGTCTTTCTAGTCGGCCCTCATAGGGTAGGCATTCCAATCCGCTGACTAGTTTTGTCGCCCTCCGTTGAACTTTCTCCAGCAGAGCGTAATCATGTTTCGTCCAAGGGCGCCACGCCTGAACGCAATATTCCAACATCGGCCGGATAAATGTTCCAAACACGCGCCAAGAAAGCCCTCAGTCAAAATTCACGAAAGATGTCCTGATTGCGCCTAAGATACACATAGCTTTCTTTGCGATATTTGCGCAGTGCGACGATGGTTTGAGAGTGGGTGTTATCCATATACTGAAGTCCTTTAGAATATTTACAAGGAAACGGTAGAGGTCAATTGGCACAACATTAAGCGAAACAAAAAAAGAACGAAGTCATTAGAACAAACCTCTGAGTCAGTTGAAATACAGATGACCAGAAAGAAAATAAGCGAGGAGGAAAATATGTTTTTGCTTTTTCCCAGGTTCGGGAAATCTGGTGCACATCGAATCCGACTGCCCAAATTAAATCAGAGATCGACGGTCTCTGAAAAGTCGAAAAACATAAATCGTACGGTATCTTTAATGCCAAGGACGAGCGACAGCAGCATGCTCTTTACATGTCCATCGAACTACAATGAAGTAGGGCATGGTATCCAGCAAAGTAATGGCGGAAAAGTGGCCTGCGACTTATCGAAAGACCTGGATGCCACAAACCAAAATTCAGGTTTCCCGGGTGCTATTCGAGCAAATGCATTTTCAGGAGAACTCACGCTGTTTAAAAGGTCCATAGATTTGTCTGCAAATCAACCAACAGGCTCACCGATGAAGACCAATTTGAACACAGTATTAAAGACTGTAACAAAGGGCATGATTTAACCTTCCATCACTAAAAGAAAGCAGGATGCAGAAACGAGTTTTTTCCCTGACAGATCAATTTGTCTGGTTGTTCAGGGAGTCTCAGAGGCTACTGGGGAAACGCCAAAATAAAGGGTAAAACAGGATCTGCTGACAATTCAAAATTTATTGAATGATACGCAAGAAACTGGTGTGACAGTCGATATCAAAAAGATCTTTCGATTGGGGCCTCTCGTTACAAATGAAACGCATGATTTTCGACCAAGTCCGTTAAAAAGTCGTCTTGGGGATCAAACAGCAGGTAGATCTTTGCTCTCTCGAAAGTCCCGACTACGAAAAGAATCATCGTGGAGTTTTTTTCAGCAGGATTACTCTCCCACCGATCGGATGAAAATGAGGATACTGGTAGCAGAATTGAAAAAGACGTCAATACGAGGGGGAACAAAACTTAAAAATTTTGTAGACAACAAAATCGTCAAAACGGTGCGCTCGTTTTTATGGGAACATCCGGTGAAATTGACGGCAACCACGCGAGTCAAAAGGCCTACCAAATGCCTATTGATTTGAACCCAGACAGGAGACTGGATATATCTTGTGAAATATCCAGCAAAAATCCTCATGTGGAAGAAAGAACTAAAAATCTTCAGAAATCGAGGGAATAAAAAGAGATTAAAATGATGTACACAAAAATCCCTCTCGTGTTGAAGTGTCAGCATCCACGAGTAACGCCACCTCTGTAAAAATCCCACCCTATCGAGGGCGGGCAAAATTAGGACCTCATCCATAAATCTTAAACGAAATATCGTAAAAAGGGGATCACAGAATCCACGTCCTGCATTTCGAAGGAACGAGTTACCACGATCTTAATCTTCTTCATGAACATGGTAGTGCTGTCCTGAAGAAAGGGGAAATTTACACCGTGCCAGCATCCACGAGTAACGCCACCTCTGTGAACTCCCAACCTAGCGTGGGCGGGCAAATTAGGACCTCGCCCATAAATCGTAAACGAAATATTGTAATACGGGGTGTCCCAGAATCCACGTCCTGCATTCCGAAGGAACGAGTGACACACGATCTAAATCTTCTTCATGAATATGCTAGTGCAGTCCTGAAGAAAGGGAAAATTTACACCGTGCAAAAAAGCTTTCCGACTAGGCAAAGCAGATCCCAGCCGCGACATGAGAATATCTCCAAGGCCTCTAAAAATTATTTTAGAAAATGAAACCCAGGCAGCACTTCTGTTAGAAGGAAGGAGGAACTTACGGGGATCGCACAAACAGGTGTTTTTTCAGCCGGATTACGAGCCGAGGGAACGGCTGAAAATGAGGGAACTTCGGAAAGAATTGATGGAGAGAATTGGCAGAGGAGAGAAACGGCTGAAAATCAAAGACGGTCAAATAGTCCACATAAATGGGTCATTCCTGTGGCTAAAACCTGTAACAATGAAGGCTGGGTCTCCCCGACGAATCGATCATTGAAAGTCATCTCCGCAAATGTACAAAGCCTGTTCAACAAGCTGGATGACCTAAGAAACGTTGTTGACGAAATAAAACCAGACGTTATGGCTTTCACTGAAACGTGGCTTACTGCAAAAATAACTGATTCCGAAATATCCCTCAGAGGATATCAGCACTTCAGGAGAGATAGACCAAGTCGAGGAGGAGGAGTCATAGTTTATGTCACTCGCAAGCTGACCGCAATGGCTGACATACATATTTCATTACGCGATGTGGAAGTCTTAAGCATTACTATATCTGCTAAGTATTCTAGACCACTGACGATATCGGTTGTGTACCGTTCGCCTTATGAGACTTCTGATCAGGATCTCATTCTCATAACGGAACTCTACAAAGCCAGCGAGAAGAAAGCTGTCCTCATTGTTGGGGATTTTAACGCTCCTGATATTGACTGGAAAACATGGACTGCGCCGGGAATGCCAGATAACTTCAACCACAAACTACTACAATGGGCAACAGACAAACTTCTCTCAGTACGTCACCTTTGGAACACGGACGAGAGAAGGACAACAATCAAACTGTCTTGACCTGATTTTTACCCGAGATGAGGAAAATGTGCTAGACATACAGGATCGACCGCCATTAGGTTCAAGTGATCACATTACGCTGTGCTTCGAGTACTCACTGTTTTCCAAACCAAATTTACCCGATACTTGGGTAAGAAACATTTGGAAGGGGGACTACTCACTTATGAGAAGACAACTGTCAGAGATATCCTGGGAAACAGAACTACATGGTGAAACCAATAAAGATTGGACGAAATTGAGTTCGTTATTGAAAAGGATTGTTTACCTCAACTGTCCTCTCAGGAAAAAGACAACCACAAACCGCCCAAAGTGGATAAACTCAAACTTGCAGGCCTCTTTCAAAAAAAGAAATCGCTTCTGGAGGCGTTACAGACAAAACCGGCTCCGATGCTCACTTACGGGAATATAAGCAGCAACGCAACGTTTGTAAATGTGAGGCTACTAAGCTGCGGAGGAAGTTTGAGCTAAACATACTGCAAAAATCGTTGGAACACCCCAAAATGCTATATGGCTACATAAGGAGTACAAAGAAAATTCAGGAGATGATACCTGCCCTTAGGTCTGCAGACGGAAAAACTGGAGACCGATGACCAGGTTAAAGCATCCCTTCTTTCCAAATTCTTCCAGACCGTCTTCACTAGAGAGCCTAATAATTTTGCTGCTATTCAACCAGTTTGTCAACCAATGTGTACCCCCTTTACCTTACTCCATCTCCTCCTCATCCACAACAGAGGACCTAGACCTAGACTTTTCACCGACCGTAGTTAAAACCGAATTACTCCGTATAAAACCAGCCAAGTCGCCTGGGCCGGATAGAATTCCTGCATTAGCCCTAAGAGAACTTGCTAACGAACTGTGTATACCACTGTCCATCATATTCCAAAAAGTCCTTTGAAGAAAGCAAACTCCCGGAAGAATGGAAGTGCGCATTCATCGCCCCCGATCTATAAAGGAGGTTCACGACTCGACTGTGAAAATTACCGCCCTGTCAGTTTAACTTGCATAGCGTGCAAAAATAATGGAGCGTATTATCAAGAGGCATTTAATGCGCTATCTGGAAAAACAACCAAATCCTATGCGATGCCCAACACGGCTTCCGTCCAGGACGTTCCTGTCTCACGAGTGCCCTTCAGTCGCACGAGAAATGGACAAAGGCCACAGATAAGGGTCATGCAGTAGATGTTGTATTTTTGACTTCAAAAAAGCCTTTGATAGTGTACCACACGGGCTTCTTTTTGCAGAAGATTTGGAACGTAGGAGTTCAAGGAAAACTTTTCAATTGGATCAAGAGTTTCTTGTCTTTCAGAGTACAGAGAGTTGTTGTTGGAAACTCTAGCTCAGAATGGGTAAAAAGTAGAAAGTGGTGTTCCACAGGGTTCTGTTTGGGCCCCCTACTCTTCCTAATCTACGTGAATGACTTTCTCAACGACCTAGATTGTGAAGCTGTCATGTTTGCAGATGACATTAAAATATGGACTGAAGTCAGCTGCGCTGATGACGCAAAAGAGTTACAATCGAATATCGACAAACTAAGTGCCTGGTCGGCTAAGTGGCTTCTTAAGTTCAATGTATCCAAGTGCGTGATCCTACATCTAAGCGCCGGTCGAAAAGTATCTCTGAGACACCAGTACTTTATTAATGGCACTGCATTAAAAAGAGGTCGAAACATACAAAGATCTGGGCATGTGGACAACTATGAATTTGACGCCCTCAGAACACTGTAAGAAAGCAGTCCAGAAGGCAACATGTACACTACATTGGATCAGACGTGCGTTTAAAATATTCCCCCCTGATCTATTCGGAAAAGTCTATGGCGCCTTTGTGAGACCACATTTAGATTACGGAGTACCAGCTTGGATACCGTGGATGAAGAAAGATGTTGACCTCCTCGAACAGGTGCAACGGAGAGCAACGAAGATGGTTGACGGTCTTAAGACTTTACCGTACCAAGAAAGATTGAAGAAGTTTGACTTATTTCCTCTTTCCTACAGGCACTTACGGTGTAGCCTGCTCTGGACATTCCGGATTATCCGGGGCCATGATTCCACCCTGAGATCGGAGGATTTCTTCGACTTTGCCTGCACAACTCATCTGCGTGGTCATCCTTACAAGGTTAATAGCGAACGCACGCGATTGAACCTCAGAAAGTTTTCTTTCAGCCAACGAGTGGTTCGACCTTGGAACTCTTTACCAAGTGAGATGGTTACCTCTGAAAGCATTATTGATTTTAAAAGAAGGCTTGATTGCATTGTATTTGACAAAAGACGACTGTCACAGCCTGATTTCTTAAAAACCAGCCTTTTTAAAATCTTTTCGGGCTCTACTTTTCTTCCACAATGTTTCGCTTATGGCTGTGAAAACGCATTTGAAGTTATGTTATGCTTTGACTCAAACATTTTAAAATGTACAACATTTTATATTGACTGTACACATGCAATGATAACCTAACATTAATAGGGTCATCAAGGGCAATGCCTGTAACCCTTCAAAATATACATATAAAAAAAATGTGCAGAGTCTATTGAACAAAATGGATGAAATTAAACTGGTCGTGGAACATTTATATTCTGACTTCATAGCTCTAACTGAAACATGGTTAAATGAACAAATCGCAGACACAGAAGTCAGAATAGACGGTTTTCAGCTTATCCGCATGGATAGAAACGGACATAGTGGTGGTGAAATCGCAATGTTCATACGAGAAGGCATTAACTTCATTTCGGATGGGCCCTCGCCAATTAGGATCTCGTCTTGCGAAAAACTTTGTTGTAAACGGAAAGTCCCAAACCAACAAGACCTCCATATTTCCGTGGTATATCGACCCCCAGGACAGCGAACGGACACGGACGAAGCACTCATCACAGAGGTAAAGCAAATCTGCCGTAGCAAGCACTTATTAATACTTGGAGATTTCAAAGCTCCCGATGTCGATTGGGTGTCAATGTAATGCTCGCGATCGGAAAATTCATTCGAACAGAAATTACTTCAGTTGGTAAATGACGAGTTTCTTACCCAACTTGTCACAATGAAGACGCGGTTCCGAAATGGTCTGCTGTCAAGCTGTTTGGATCTAATCATTAGTAGAGACGACAATTGCATCCTTGCATTAAGTTCTTACGTGCCGCTTGGACGCAGTGATCATTGTGTTCTTGCTTGGGAGTATAGTCATTGTCTGTACCCAAACGTCTTGCAGTTAGGGAGAGAAATGTATGGAAAGGGGATTATCCCAAAATGAAAGAATTACTGAATGAGATAGACTGCAGCCCTGCACATGTACCTGACCCAAATGCTGCCTGGTTCTTCATTAGTAAATTGATTCAGCAGTTGGTAGAGAAATTCTGCCCATTTAAAAGGCGATCGTGCGTCTCTCGACCCGAGTGGGTGACATCGGAAATAAAAAAAATCTCAAGAAGAAAAGAAGACTGTGGAGAAAATGCGCCAGATATCAACAACCGGAAAATTTTTCCGCTTTTAAGAAACAGCGAAATCGGTGTTGGAATCTTCTGAGAAAAGAAAGATCAGCCTTTGAGTCAGAAATAGTCAAAGACACACAAAGAACTTCGAAATGGTTTTATGCTTACGTTAATAAGGCAAAACGAAATCGCGACTGCATTCCTTGTCTTAAAGACAATCAGGGAAACAGGTTAACTGATAACTCTGATAAGACCTGCCTCTTATCCAATTTCTTTATGTCCGTGTATACCGAGGAACCACCTTTTGACGAGGACGAATACAACAGTACTGCCACATCTACAAACAAAAAAGCACGGTGTCGTTCCCAATGGACACAGTAAGAAAACCTCTGAAACAGCTACAGCCCACTAAATCACCTGGCCCAGATGGTATATCCGCAAAAGTTCTCAATGAACTCACAGACCAGCTGGCCGCTCCGCTCTCCAAGATATTTGCAAGTTCGATGGAGGCGGGGGCTCTGCCTACAGAGTGGAACACAGCCCTCATTACCCCCATCTATAAAGGAGGAGAGAGGACATCACCGAACAGTTTCCGACCAGTCAGCCTTACAAGTTTCTGTTGCAAAATGATGGAGAAGATAATCAAAACGGAACTAATGAGACATCTTGAAGAGAATAACTTGCTAAGTTCATATCAGCATGGATTTCGAAGTGGTTGATCCTGCCTCACAAACCTGCTCACATCCATGGAAAGTTGGATAAAATCATTTAAAATGGGTTTGTCAGTCGATGCGGTCTACATTGACTTTAGCAAAGCCTTTGACAGGGTTCCACACAAACGTCTGATCTTTAAGATCGGTCAAATGGGTGTGACTGGCAACCTACTCAAATGGTTGGCCGACTTTCTCACAGACAGGTGCCAGCGTGTTTGTATTGGAGACGCCAAGTCTCACTTGGAAACCGTTCACAGTGGAGTTCCGTAGGGCAGCTTTCTGGGTCCCAGTTTGTTTCTGACATACGTAAATGACTGCCTGGATTGTCTGACATGCGAGAAGGTGATGTTCACTGATGATCTGAAGTTATGGAACTCGATTGAAACACCGGAAGATGCGCGGAAATTACAACAAAACTTAGATCGCTAGCAAACATGGTGTGATGAGTGACTGCTGAACCTTAATCTTAACAAATGCCAAATAATCAGACTGCGGTCTAGTTCCAGAAGGATGATTAGGTTAGAATACCAGTACTTTATCAGTGGTCACCAACTCCAGGAGGTAAATATTCTAAAGGACTTGAGTATATGGATAACACCAACTCTCAAACCATCGTCGCACTGTGCGAATATCGCAAAGAAAGCTTTGTGTATCTTAGGCACAATCAGGAGGTCCTTCGTTAATTTTGACGGAGAGCTTTTTGGGTACGTGTTTGGAACATTTATCTGGCCGATGTTGGAATTTTGCGTTCAGGCGTGGCACCCTTGGACGAAACATGACTACGCTCTGCTGGAGAAAGTTCAACGGAGGGCAACGAAACTAATCAGCGGATTGGAATGCCTACCCTATGAGGGCCGCCTAGAAAGACTTAAACTTTTTCCTCTATCTTATAGGCAATACAGAGGGGATATGATCTTAGTCTTCAAACTGGTCAGAGGAGTTGATTGTGCGCTTCAGATGGCCACCTTTTTTGAATTGGCAAACATGACAAGTCTCCGAGGTCACCAATACAAACTGAAAAGAAAACACGCCAAACTTGGAAGTGGCCAAATTCTTTTTCCAACGGGTGATTGAAGAATGGAGCAAACTGCCAGCTTCCGTTGTTTAGGCTGAAAGCGTTGAAATGTTTAAAAGAAGACTTGATGCATTTTTACTTGATAAGTCACTTTAATTCACTTTATTGAGGGAAGTAGGCTTTCGCCCTTGAGCTCCCTATTCTTTGGAATAACTTGCCAATTGAAATTAGGTCGTTAACTAGTCTATCTGCATTCAAGCGAAGACTGCACATTTATCTTAACACTGATTCTATTAACCTTTTATTTTCCTCATCTTTTCCCAGTAGCTTTCCCCATGACTCGGAGAAAGGACCATCAGGAATTTGAGTACCCATGAACTATAATGTCTCCTTATATTACCCATCCTCCAAACGATGACGTCATTCGGACGTACGAATTCGGTGGTCCACAGTCTTAAATGCTGCGGTTTCTTTGGATACTAACCATCATCAGAATTCAATTCTTGATCCTATGATGCTGAGGACTTAAGTTCATTGACGCATTTTCGTAAGATTCTGTTTCATACGCCTAAGTGATCAAGAAAGAATCACCTCGACGTTTCATTATCTCATTCTGAAATGCTACTGCGGTATTACCCTATTCTACCACCTGACCATTTTTTCCTTAGCAGTTTTTCTCCTACCTTCATTCGAAAATGAAGGCCTATTGAACTCTGCCTCCATTTTTCATGGTAGGAGTTTTTTTCAATGCCTATTTTTCTAGTTCACCATTAATTTTAAAAACATTGCTAACTGTTGACCTAGCAGGACAAGTTATGAATTTGTACATTTTATCTGCACACATTTTTCATAACTTTATTTCGTTACTAATGTTTTGCTTAGACAGTACCTTCCCAGTGCTAACCAAATATAAATTCTATCCTAAAAACATGCAAAAATGTCAATAGTACAAACCTTAACAGTGATATTTCTGACGAATGAAAATGTATTATCATCGATATGTGTGGGCCAGGCGCAACCTGCCACTGTTTACACAATCTTCATTATATTGACAATTGTTTCTCAGAAAATGAGTATCTAGTTTGAATTTAAATGTGTCAAAAGTTTCTGTAAGGACCACTTCGTCAGGGAGTCCATTCCATGCTCCAACGACCCTCTGCGAAAAGGCATTCCGACAGACTTCCGTGTGGACAAACTTCCTCTGCAGTTTAAAGGGATGACCCCGCAGATGTTCCGTCCCAGCCAATTCGAAGAAGTCAGCAAATTCTAGGGCACAATCGCGGCCTCTGACAATCCGGTAGGTTTGGATGAGGTCACCGCGTAGTTGCCTGTAATTTAGAGGAAACAAATCAAGTTCAACCATTCTGACTTCGTAAGGCAGATGACTTAGATTCTTGACCATCTTCGTAGCCCTCGCCTGCACTCGTTCCAGCTGTAGATAATCCTTCTTGAACCACGGACGCCAGGCCTGGACGGCATATTCCAAGTGAGATCGAACAAATACCCCGTAGGTATTTCGGAAGAGTTCCTTATCAAAGGGCAACGAAACTAGTCAGTTGATTGGAATGCCTACCCTATGAGGGCCACCTAGAAAGACTTAAAAATTTTCCTCTCTCTTATAGGCAATACAGAGGGGATATGATCTTAGTCTTCAAACTGGTCAGAGGTGATTGTGCTCTTCAGATGGCCAACTTTTTTGAATTGACAAACATGACAAGTCTCCGAGGACACCCATACAAACTGAAAACAAATCACGCCAAACTTGAAATGTGGGCCAACTTCTTTTCCCAAAGGGCGATTGAAGAATGGAACAAATTGCCAGCTTCGGTTGTTCAGGCTGAAAGCGTTGAAATAATTAAAAGAAGACGATGCATTTTTACTTGATGGACATATATTGAGTCGACCGCAATGATCGATATGCTAAAACGACTATCGCAATGTAACATTTGCTTGTGTTGCTAGCGTCTATCTGTAGATAGGGTTTTCAAAGGCTCTGCCTATCTCCCTTATATATACTAAATTATACTGAATTATATGGGGGGAGAATACGATTTGAAAATGGAACAAATTGTTTTGGAAAACTGTTAACGTAAGAAGTAGATTTAAATAATGGGGGAGCCTGAGAAGTTGGTTGGTTGGGATAATTGCTAAGGAAATTTTGGGTATGTATGGTAGATGCTGGAGGGTTAGGAGGTTTCCCAACTTTAATAACGTTTTTCTTTTTGGAACTTAAGTTTGGAGCATACTTTGACTTTTCCAGGTTTTTGATAAGTTTAGTAGATTGGACAGCTGAGACCGGAGTGGATAGCGTGGAATGGGAACGAAGTGGACTAAGTCAACAGTATGAATACAAGGAAAACTACGTTGAAACGGAGAAGCAGTCGGTCTCGACACTTTAGACGGAGTTACTGACATTAAGTTCGGCTAACGACATGGCTGATAACTACTGCGTTGGAAATTCCTATTTGCGAGGAAGAAGGCGTTAATTGATTCGTTGAAAGAAGAGCGGGAATTGAAGTTAAGGAGGTTTTTGAACCGGGCACTATAGGAGATTGCTGTACCGTCTCGTTATGGTTTGCATAGCCATGAACAGACTTATGAATAATGGATTGAGAGGCTGAAGACCTATGCAAGAGGGTAGACACATTCTTTCGCTCCATCGGTGTAAGATCCTGACAAAGGAAACATTTTGCAACTTTTAGATAACGAGAAATGCGACCTTTTTGTGCAAAAATGGAGTCCACCTCGATTGGTGAAAAAAGGGTGACTAACAGTTGACTAACGGGTGACCAAACAGTTTCCGACCAGTCAGCCTCACAAGTATCTGTTGCAAAATGATGGAGAAGATAATCAAAACGGA
Organism: Schistocephalus solidus; assembly: GCA_017591395.1. Classification (NCBI taxonomy): domain Eukaryota; kingdom Metazoa; phylum Platyhelminthes; class Cestoda; order Diphyllobothriidea; family Diphyllobothriidae; genus Schistocephalus; species Schistocephalus solidus. The sequence continues at coordinate 6,660 of WEDG01004090.1, read as the reverse complement.
ACTGATGAGGCATCTTAAAGAGAATAACTTGCTTAGTTCATATCAACATGGATTTCGAAGTGGTCGATCCTGTCTCACAAACTTGCTCACATCCATGGAAATTTGGAAAATCATTAGAAATGGGTTTTGTCAATGATGCGGTCTACATTGACTTTAAAGTAAAGCTGGTTCCATTACAAACGCGTCTGATCTTTTAAGCCCCGTCAAATGGGTGTGACTGGAAACCTAATCGGTTGGCCGACTTTCTCACAGACAGGTGCCAGCGCGTTTGTATCGGAGATGCCAAGTCCCACTTGAAACCGTTCACAGTGGAGTTCCGCAGGGCAAGCGTTCTGGGGTCCCATTTTGTTTCTGGATATACGTAAACGACTGCCTGATTGTCTGACATGCGAGAAGGTACGTTCGCTGACGATTTGAAGCGATGATTGAAAAAACCGGAGGATGCGCGGAAATTGGCAACAAAAATCCTAGATCGCTTGCAAAACATGGTGTGATGAGTGGCTGCTGAACCTTAATCTTAACAAATGCCAAATAATCCGACTGCGGTCTAGTTCCAGAAGGCTGATTTGATTTGAATACCAGTTCTCCATCAGTGGTCACCACCCAGGAGGTAATCATTCTAAAATACTTGGGTATATGGATAACACCAACTCTCAAACCATCGTCGCACTGTGCGAATATCGCAAAGAAAGCTTTGTGTATCTTAGGCGCAATCAGGAGGTCCTTCGTTAATTTTGACGGAGAGCTTTTTAAGGTATGTGTTTGGAACATTTATCCGGCCGGTGTTGAATATTGCGTTCAGGCGTGGCGCCCTTGGACGAAACATGACTACGCTCTGCTGAGAAAGTTCAACGGGAGGGCAACGAAACTAGTCAGATTGGAATGCCTAACCTATGAGGGGGCCGCCTAGAAAGATTCTTAAAATTTTTCCTCTCTTATAAGCAATACAGAGGGGATATGATCTAGTCTTCAAACTGGTCAGAGGAGTTGATTGTGCTCTTCAGATGGCCAACTTTTTTGAATTGGCAAACATGACAAGTCTCCGAGGTCACCAATACAAACTGAAAAGAAATCACGCCAAACCTGGGAAGTGCGGGCCAACTTCTTTTCCCAACGGGTGATTGACGAATGGAAAAAACTGCCAATAGCCCTCAGTTGTTCAGGTACGGTTGAAACGTCAAAGTTAAAGACCTGATGCACTTACCTGACTTAAACACAATCATCTATCGCTACCATCGATACACCAAACGACCACGCCATGCAACACTCCGCTCGTCTTCTACAGTCTATCCGTAAATAGGGTTTTCAGCCCCGCCTATCTCCCCATATATACCGAATCATACTGAATTTTACGCAGATTTTGCTGCCTTTGCGCCTGGCTTCCGGCCATTTTAGCTGAAACCGCCCGAGCAATAAGGAAATCTATGGCAACGTCAATGGGTCGTCTGTCTCGGGAAACATTTTTTTAAAATAAAATTATAATTTCTTTTCTGTCGGTCTGATGTTTCACTGGCAACCAAATGGACGAGAGAATCCAGACGCTGACATTCCTGAGAGGGAAGAGCAGAGATGTTACCGTCGAATAAGTTCCCCAGTATAGAGAGTACTGATCCAAAACTTAACATAAAATAATTACAATTTTGTAAAGCAGAGAGATCAAGCTGCTTAGCTTTAACGATTGGTTGCATATGCATATCACTGCTGTGACTACTTGATGCAACCAAGCAACGCTTCGGTGCAATGTCTGAGAGCTTGCGACGAGCTGAGATTTTCGTTTTCATTTTTGGTAGGAGGCTTTAATTTGGTCAAACTTAGGAAAAATCAGGCAAATAATATTCTGCGACAAATGTTTTTTCCAAAATTTTAACTAAGTACCTTTATTCGTGCTTGAGAAAACTTCTTAGTATAACAGATCCACCTGACCAATAACGAGGCTATATCGGGTGAAAACGTTGACTCTAAATGCTCACGCCTGTAGAAGTGGACGAGCAGCACAGGTATAAGCCGGTTGATAGTGTTAAAAGTGCAAAGTTTTAATCAAAAAATCAGTTAGTAATTTAAGCTTTGGATAAATTGGAAATCCTGAAAAAATTAGAACTTTCACTTAGCTTACAAAAACGACCTGCGCGCCTTGACCTTGACATGTGAAGGCAAATATCGAAGATAACGTTTAAAAGGCTCGTGTTGTACAAGATAACAGAGAATGTGAGGAAAATTTATTTGTCCGTCTCTTCATTATCGTTTTGAGATGTTTTCTCTTCTTTCAGTTCCTCAAGCGACACTGAAACTTCCTCGTCTGAAGATGAAACCAGCTTGTTGGAAGTTTCCTCTAACACAGGGCCCGAGGAATCTGCGGAAACAGTCCCCAATGAAGAGGAGACGAGCCTACGCGAGATTTAAATGGTAAGAAGCTTGAGTTAACTATAGGCGCTATAATTTAGAAAATATAAATCACCTAACAGAGAATAACCTACTTAATGCGGCTCAGCATGGGTTTCTCGAAAAAAGATCTTGTGACACCTGCCAGCTCTCTTATTTCTTTGATCATGTGCCACACCCAGAGATAGTGGTTTTGCAATTTACACCGTTTATTTCGACTTCACGAGTTGCTTTGATCGGTGTTGACTACGATCTCCTCCCTGCTGAAACTTACACCTCCTTCGGCATAGGTAACAAGCTTCTGAACTTAATATCTCCTATTTGAATGATCGCGCACAACGGGTAAAATGATGTTATCTCCAACCCCACGCACGTGAGGAGTGGTGTTATTCAGGGTAGTGTACTCGGCCCGCTTCTATTTTGCCTTTTGTGAACGATGTTCTGATTGTTTTCAGTATGGTAGGCCCTTTATGTACGCTGATGATTTAAAGTTGCCTATCGTTATAAACCGGTCGATCGCCACATTGTGCTTGAGCTCTTAAAAAGGATCTTCAAGCCTTCGCTCGGTGTCGCACATGGCGCTCTTTCGCTCTCTTGGCACAAATGCTCCGTTATGGTTAGTTGTGACAACCATCAGCCCTGTATCTAAGCATAGACGGTCATGACTTTAATGTGCCCGGTTTATAACGGATCTGGGCATATCATATTCTAGTAGTCTTAATCTGTCAGAGCACTGCGCCCTGATTGTCTCTAAAGCACGCCAAACCACTGGGTTTATTCTCAATTTAAAACCCTCAATATTAGGACCAGCCTTTATAAAATGTATGTCAGACCTAGTCTGGAATACTGCTCGTTTCTATTTAGCCTTCTGCACGCGAGTGAACGGAGGAAGATAGAATCAGTCAAGCACTTCTTTACTAAAAGAGTTATTACTCAGAGCACAGAAACTTGTCCTACCAACAACGCTGTGGAGCTTACAAGCTCGACCGCATTCAGCATCAAATGCAACTACCTCAAACCACCCACCTCAACCTCACATCCCCATGTTCTAATCAACGCCCAACCCGCCGCATACACGTACTCCATTCTCCCTGGCACCGCCAAACATCAGCCTTTCTGGGCAAACGCCATACAACTGGGAACAAACCAACCAAGAAGCTACTAAAACCGTTAAAACCATCCCTGCTTCACGTCACCAGCTCTCACATCCGCGGACAATCTTCCACGAATCCTTTGGGGTGCTGATTCTCCGGAAGCCTTCATCACCTCCTGATGGCGTCCACGGACTCTGAATCTATGCCGGACTTCATGCTGAAGGCAATATTGCTGGCTCCGCAGTCCGTAATCGGGTTATTCTCAGTCTACAGCTAGCAAGCCGCTCGCCGGCATACTTGCTGCTAGTACAGAAGACCAGATCCACAACACCGAAAGGAGAAGTACTACACTGTGCACCTGTGTCAACACTTCCCTTGTCCTAAACTTTAATCTGTTCAATATGCAGTTTTTCTCCTGGTACCTTAAAGAACGATCGGAGTTTTTTCACTGTCAGCTGGACCCCTTACTGTATATATCCCTTTTGACCTTGCCTGTAAACCGGCAATAAATAAAATAATAATAATAATAATAATGCTGGGATGGCACTGTCGCATCAAGCATCAGTACCGAAATAAAATTATGACAGTGTGGGCAGATAAAAGGAACAAAAATGTAAAAATGTAGGCTGAACTTTTCATGTTAGGATAATATTAAGCAATGTTTTAAAATTAATTGTGAACTAGAAAGTAGGCAGTTAAAAAAAAATATCTTACCTTGAAAATGGAGGCAGACTTAAATATGCCTCCATTTTCGAATAGAGGCTAGGAGAAAAAACTGTTTATGAAAAAATGAAAGAGGTAGATTAGGCTAATACTGCAGTAGCATTTCAGAATGAAATAATGAAACGTCGATATGACTCGTTCTTGATCACTAAGGTGCATGAAACATGTAGTGTAGACAAGGTTCAAAACTGCTACGAACCAAGGTGTACAAAAAAACTAACGCTAAGTGGGGAATTGTGTCTAAACTTCAAACGACATAAGGATCGTAAAAATGACAGAGGATTGTTAGAATGCAGACTCATGAAATACGCAGCTTTTAGATAGCAAGTGTTGTTGAGGATTGTAATGAACTCTGAACTAGATCCAGGAAGCTATGCATCAAGGACGATGAACAGAGTCAGGAGTTTGTTGTAAAAAAACGCTTGATGAAAAAAAGGCAAAAAAATTATACGACAAAGTCCTTAAGCTTGGCAGGAAAATTGATGTCTACTAGAACGAGAGGAAAAGGAGTAGCAAAAAGTGTGGGTGGGGTAGTCGAGTGTGAAGGGTGAGTGGAAGGGACTGGCATAGGTGGAATTGGTGGTGACAGTGTGGAGGAATTGGATGGAACAACGGGCGGTGGGGATGCACTCAACATAAGCTGGCTTGAGTCTGTCGATGGGAGACTGTGTCAGTCTCGGTCAGCCTTCTTTATGATGTAATACTTGTCCATCCGTTAGAGCACATTGTGGGGTCAACAAAAAGGAACAAAGAGGTTTTAGAACGAACTACGTCGCCGGACGAAGACGAATTGAACCGATTTGAGGGTCATCTTGCACAAAAACGCATTTGGATGTCAAAGGCGAGTTTGAGTTGTACGCAGTTGAGCCATGCGTTGTTGCAATTGTTGGACGAAAGCATTCGACATGCTGGTGTTTATAGTGGAAGACTGCACAAATTCACCGGGCACACGGTGGATGGGTTTACTGTATACAATCTGCCCGGCGTAGTACATTGAATGTCCTCTTTGCCAGCTGATCGCATACCCAAATGGACGAGGGGTAGGTTGTCACTTACGCAGTTGTGTCTGAGTGAGACATCAGTGCTGGTCTTCAGTTGACGATGGTATGCGTAATGAGATCGTTAGGAAGCAGGGTCATATGTCGTTGTCATGATGTGAGCACACCCGAGAGGTTAAGTGAACTCACGGAAGAGACTTTATTGAAACTGGCTTCCGCGGTCAGTGGTAATGGTGGTTGGCACACCAAAATTGGCAATCCAGTGGTGCAGGAAGACCATAGCAATACTTTCTGCCGAGGTTTCCGATATCGGAATTGCAATTTGCCATCATGTGAAACGGTCGACTGCTTTGAAAATATGTGTGTGCCCAAGTGAAGGTGGTAACGGTCCAACTAAGTCTAAGTGAACGTAATGGAATCGAACGTCTGGAACGGCAAATGTGCTTGGTGGGGAAAAGGTATCGCGAAGCACTTTGTTTTCTGGCACGCTAAACATTGCCTAGTCCAAAGGGTAATGTGAGAGTTCATCTTTGGCTAGACAAAGCTAGCAGCAATTAGTTTTCAACGGGCGCGGATGCCGGGATGCGACAGTGGGTGAAAATGGTCAAACACTACCTTACGGTATGATAATGGAACAACAGGTCGGGGAGTGCCTGTGGACCAGTCGCATAAAATCGTATCTGGTGATGCTGGAAGTGGTGCATCTTGAAGTTGCAGAGTACTTGATGTCCGCAGATCAGCAATGGACTCCTCTTCTAGTTGGAGGTCTGAAAGCTTACATCCCTGAGGCAGCTCGACCACTGTCGGCGCACCAATCATAGAGATGTATTCTTATTTCTTCCTTTGGCACGCACCGTTAAATACCGTCAGTTTTTCGGTAAATGCTATAGCAATCTGGAATAAACTACCCAGAAGTATTAAAAATTCAGCAAAAACTATCCTTTGTTTACGAGAGCTGTCACTAGTTTTTCTACATTCAGGACACCTTCCACGAATTTTTGGGTGCTGATTCTCTGGAAGCTCTTTACCGTTCTGATGGCGTCCACGGACTCTGAATCCTATGCCGGACTTCATGCTGAAGGCAATATTGCTGGCTCTGCAGTCCGTAATCGGGTTATTCCTCAGTCTACAGCTAGCAGCCACTCGCCGGCATACTTGCTGCTAGTACAGAAGACCAGATCCACAACACCGAAAGGAGAAGTACTACACCGTGCACCTGTGTAAAAACTTCCCTGTCCTAAACTTTAATCTGTTCAACAAGCTGCAGTTTTTTTCTCCTGAAAATACTTTAAAGAACGATCAGGAGTTACTGTCAGCTTGACCCCCTACTGTATATATCCTTTTTGACCTTGCCTGTAAACTGGCAATAAATAAATAAATAAATAAAATCGTATCTGGTGATGCTGGAAGTGGTGCATCTTGAAGTTGCAGATTACTTGATGTCCGCAGATCAGCAATGGACTCCT
>WEDG01004089.1:0-16599 GCA_017591395.1 Schistocephalus solidus | reverse complement strand
TCAACAGAAACTATTAATATTCAAGATTTCTCTCCTGCAATTAAGTTCGTCTACTGGATATTCAACACCAGTATTTGAAAGAAGGTACCTCGACGTTGAGCGACGTCTACCGGAGTGGCAAGAATGAATAATACGTGCCCACTAATTCAGCTGATAGGATAATTGAATGTTTCTAAACTTTGATTTCACCGCTCTGGTTTATACGTGAAAGGTAGTATGCCACGGCGCAGAAAAAGAGGTTGATAAAATTTTCTGTTCGTTATTTCCCTGATGAGGGCCATATTTGCCTTTATAGCTGCCGCCGTTCAGCCTTGCCTATGGGTAAAATTTATATGTCGACCCCATTTCGCCGCCCGCGGGTTTTGGGATGGCTAACTCCCTTGTCCGCACTTAATAACTGTTCCACACCATTACTGATACAGAAAGCGAACGCCTATAATTTATTGTAGCGGATATTTGACATGTAATTTACGGGTCAATTGTAACATTGGCGCATTATTAGCAATGGAACTTGGGAGTAATTTTGCGCATGAATACATCGTACAGAGACCAGTGAGCCAGTGCCTGGAGCACCATCACACAGCAGAGATCGTCGCCTTCACTGTCCTCGCGCATTCACTCATCGTATGGCCATTTTCGGTCACATGCATATCCATCACAGCAGAATTCACCACAATGCTGACAACACCAATACATCATGCACACTCTCCTCTTCTGTCATTCTTTCCGGCACTGCCACCCCCACTACCATGAATGACATACCCACAGCCTCTACCGATTTCTTCTGCCCACAATGCGTCCGCAACTTCAACTCACGCCTCGGCCTGGCTGGTTACCTGCGAATCCATCGCACGGAGGCTGGTAAACCAGTGCCTGGGGCTCCGACATACAGTCGCTGCGCCCGCCTCCACTGCCCTCACTGCTCCTGCACATTTACACACCGCATGGGCCTACTAGGACACATGCGCCTCCACGACAACCTAAGGTAAACCACCGGAGGCTAAGCCACATCAGCGCACACCATCTTCACTAATACATAGACAACACCCTCACAATCATCATAATGTACCTAGTAAAATCACGGTGTCCTAGAAACCGTGGCTGGGAAGGCTGCCAATCTGATGCTTACACCAGACCACGCCGTCGGCCCAGTGTATGTGTTGTGTGTGTCGAGTGGCTGACCAGTGGACTGGGAGTTAGACGCCGAGGGCTCCTCCATATGCCCTGAGTAAGTAAATCCTGGTGTGTGTGCTATGGGGGCCAAGTCGTGCTGTGGCGCGTGAAGACGGGTACGCCGACCCATCAGCCAATGTGCCCACTCCCACCCTCGGACAACTAGACTGGCTCGGACGGTGGTCTGATTGCAGGGGTGGTGGAGAGAAAGAGGTCGACAGCTCAGTGTACATTCCTCACTATAAACAATCTGACGGGCTTGAAACTATAACGGTGCGCTAAAAGCTGTGGCTTGGAAGGTTGCCAACTGACGGTATAACTCGGACCGCGTGGTCATCCCAATGTGTGTTTTGTAGCTGATGAGTCGCTGCAATGGCTCTCTAATGTGGCTGATGGCGTATTGCATCCCAGTAGGCGGCTCCGTGCCGCGCCAGCCACCTGCGCCCTCTCCCATCTCCGGTCTTCTTGACTGTGTCATGAGACCGGGCTCAGGTGGGGGAGGAGGAGAGAGTGCGGTAGCTGCAGCGCAAGGCTACTATCACTTAAAACTAATTCATGCGCAAGTCACTGTCCCTGCACCACCGTTCCGTGGAGCATACAGTGGACCTCGTCGAACTCGACGGTCGAACTATCAGAAAGTGTGTGGCAGGGGTGATCTATCTATCTTCTAACAACGACAGTCTACTCTTACTACTTTGTTCCCAAAAACAATTGAACTAACCGGATCGTACCCAGAAATTTCGCGACGGCTTATCAACTGCTACCCGACTTTTGCATAACACAAGTAACGAATGAAAATGGACAGCAGTTTGAATTAACAGAAAAATCAATACATAACAGCAAGGTCCAATGGACAACGTAAATAACTTCAAAAGAAAATGTGAGCGAAGCATACAGCTAGAACCGTGAAGCATCGTAGAGCTTGAAAATCACCAGGGCAGTTGTAGATTGATCTACGTGGCCCTAGTTGCTACAAAGGTGGGTTTCTCCCTCGTATGTACGCTGCTTCAAAGTAGCGCAATGTCCGAAGTTAGTGCGATGCCCGAGCAACTACTCGGAGAGCTGTTTTGATCTAGTACCCAGATCCATTGACGACGTTGGCTGGCTGAAAGCAAAAATTTGTGGACATTGCTCATTAGTACCGTAAAAGCGCCTATAACACAACTGACACCTCTAACTAAAGAACACTTGGCTGCCCTTTCCGCACTGAAACATCATGAACAAATAATAATCTCCAAGCCTGAAAAGGCCACGGAGTTATTATCCTTAACCGGAAGGACTATGTGAGAAAAATGGAATCTATTTTAAATGAACAAAGTAAATTTCGCCTAGTGACATCAGGGAAAGATGAAACTAAAGCAATGGAGAAATCAGTTTGGAAAATGGTTAAACAGTTGTTGGACAAAAACCTGATTGATTCTAATACTGCGCTCTCTCTAAAACCAAAAGGTACACAGATCCCCAGATTATATGGATTACCCAAAACACATAAGAAGGACATACCTCTACGGCCAATTCTTTCAATGTCTAATGCACCACAACATAGACTAGCTAAATGGCTTGTAAGGGAGCTACAACCAATTCGAAAACTGTTTTCCACTTATACCACAAAAGACAGTTTTCATTTTATTGAAGAAATTAAGCGCTTAAACATCGCCGGTAAGTGTATGATTTTATTGGACGTGGAATCTTTATTTACAAATGTACCATTTGATGAAACAATAGATGTTATATGCACCCATGCGGCTAAGAACAAAAAAAACGTTTCACTTCGAAAATAATATAACTGAAAATGAGAAATTATTTAAAGCAATCCATGGTGAACATGAATGCATTGAACACGTTGCCAATGACTGGCGGGAAGTCGAAATTATCAAGATAAAACGGAGGGAGTTTTACTGACAAATAAAAATGAAACACCAGTTAGTGCTCCACAAAATCGCACGTTGACTTATGTATATGCAAGCCTCTTTGCATTTATATATGTTTAATTCTTTGAGTCAAGAAAACATAATTTACTTCGAAACAGCATCCTAAAATCCGAAGTTGTTTTTAGATATCCACGGTGAACTAGCTAATATCTTAATACCCACCAATTTCTGCCAGAAAGTCAAAATAGGCAATGAATTCGGCTCGTTTTGCAGATGGCAAGTTATTTTAGTCCACACAAAGGAGGCTGAACCATTTTCAGCAAACTCACAACGCTTTGTAAATAGGTTAAGGATACGCTGATTAAAACGTGGACCTATGGGCAAAAAATGATGCTATTTTTTCTGTGCTGCAAAATTTATAAGCAACGGCGACCTGTGCACTGATTTGTTTATACCGCCTAGAGCGCGATCGTTTACCCTAGCCTCCATGCTGACGACACCATTCTGGGCAACGATATCGTGATTTTAAAACTGTTCAACCCAACAAGGCCAAGTACTTTGGTGAAACGATGATTCCCACCGTGTGACTAAAAACATGGGGGTGCTATCACGGTGGTTTGAGCTTGATTATAGTGAGATCGGACCTGCGGGCCATATTTTTTACTCTCTGTATCTCTCCGTTAAATTTAATCGACATCAAGACCAAATAAAGAAAAGAGGATTGGCCTTCGGCCTTTGTATAGTTCTTGGCAAATGAGTCTGTAAAAAAATTACACGAATTTCATTTTGAGCTAAATAAACAAGTTGATGTTAAATAATGTGACAAAACCTGTTTTTTTAAGTATACAGCGTCATCTTTAATTTGCAAAAGATGTATGTTTTGCTTCGTCAATGGGCTCAAGCTATACAAAAATAATTTTTGTGCCATGAGAACGGAACCTTTAACGTGGCCAATGTAACCTTATAATTAAACTCAAAGTCGAAAATATTTTTCATTAAATAGGGCAACCATTAAAACATAAGGATGTAAAATTGAAAAACTCGGTGAGTACACATGGTTTGGAGATGAGCAACATCATCCTATTGTTCAAGTTACTTGCACAGTCCAGACTCACTTATGCATTCTTTGTTATAATTTATTCATTTTTAAAACTTCATTGGGGCTGTTTAAACGATCTTACTTCAAAATGGAAATAACAAATTATAGTTTATTCATGGATTTCTAATTTTTAATAGTTAAAATGCAACTGTATACCTATTTCTACCGTAAGGACATACTTATCAAATTAAATCCGAGAAGGCAATGCTGACAAAGTCTATGGATTACCTGTTCCCACATTAGAAAAACATAAGTTGACGACTTGATCTTCCTGCCTGTTGATGTGAATTCGCCTTCAGGAAAAACCAGTTAGTTGTCTCATACGAAAGACTTTTATATAAGAGACAAATAAGTGCAACTTGAGCGTGCCTTATCTCACAGTTAAGTCATTGTTGAAAACTCAATGATTTATCTTTGCCAGTTCAAACAACTGTAGCTTTAAGAGTAAAAAAAGCTGCTTCCTTATATCTTTTTTGAGCAGCTTTTTAGAATTTACAGGTAAAAGAAATTTTAAACGAGTTAAATTTTTAATATTAGGGGAAAATTAGTATAAACTTTAGAAATACGTAAAAAATATATACTCCTATGTTTGCTACGTTAAACTGCTTTAAAGAGACCTCTAAGATTAAAATGTCTAATTAAGGCAGGATTATAAATAGATTGAACTGTTTTTCAAAGATTTAATAAGCGAAAACTCTATAAATGCCTGAGATGGCCGCTGAAACACGACACGACAATAAGAAACGACCCAACTGGCTATATAATTGGAAATCATAAGGTTGAATTTTGGAAATTCCAATTAATCCCGCATACTAACCCATGCCCTGCTCCAAACGTTACACTACAGTTTACACGATACTTACCGTTACCCGTACATAAGTCTGAATTTGTCCTTTATTTCAAAAGATTTGTGGCATCAAAATGGTATCTTATGCAATTGGGAAATAACATATATTTGTTGTCTGGGAGTACTGATTGAAACGTGAAAAGTGCTAATGAAATAATTTATCCGTTCAACTCAAAAGAATAGAAGCTCCTGATTTAAAACATGAAGCCTAACTACAACATAAATTGGCCACGCCACGGAATATAAAATAAAAAAACATGAAAATAAATCTTAAAATTCTACAAAACGTTTCCACAAAAATCTACCAAACGGCTGCTTAGTGCGGACGAGAAATTATCGGGTACAGTTTTATGTCAATTCATCTTATTTCCCTGCTATATCAAGCAAGGTTTTAGCGTTCAAGTATTGCAACGCGTTGTCCAAGCGTGTCGGATTTGAAAAACTGCATATGAAACAAGTGCTTTAATACAATTTTAAATAAAAATTAATACGCATGAAGTAAAGAGTACAATCAAGCTTTTACCTAAAAACAAATTATATTAATTCCAGCCACAAATGTTTCTCCTGCAAAGAGATAAATGTCGCAAAATCGAATTAAGTGAATGGGTGTCAAGTAAATTCTGCTTTTATAAAATAAAACCCAGTGTTATTGCGTGCAGCAAAAGTGCTTTTGTTAAAAGACAGTAAGTGTTCTTTGATGACGTTTCCGCTACGCCTCGCCAAACACTATGCTGATTAGATTAATGCTTCCATTTTATTTTTTAAAGCCTGCTGCTCTTATTGGGAGGCTAGTGCTTTTATATGCTGTTAGCCAGTCGTTGAATCATTTTTACATCATTATTAACTGAACTTCAACGATGAATATTTTCACAGCGATTTTAGCCTACAACATCGTAGTTACCGACATTGCACATGGTATGTGTTGATTTAAATCTCAACTAATTGTTCCATGCATTAATAGTTATTCTTTTTTCCTTTTCCTTTTTGGTATCAATATATCGTATTTATCCTTACGTATGTGAACATATTTGCTGTAACGTTAAATAATCGTTGAATTGTTTATGCAAATTTGATTTCCTTCATAATGCAAACTTCATCAATTAAAATTTTAAATTCGTCCTTTTTATGACCAACCTGCACAAAATACAGAGAGGTGAACGTTAATACTTTCAAACATGTAGGTTGTTTTACTCAATTCAGTCCAAAGTATCATTGTGCATGAATATCGGTTGTTAGCCGCTGATGAATATCCAATTAAAAGAAGGTCATTTTTAGGAACATTATATTACCTGAAATAAATGCATTTTGTAGAAATAAGGGCACGTTTATTTCCAAAATAACATTTTGGTACACATTTGGTTTTTCATGCCATATTAAGCTATCATAATTGAGCCTGGCTTTCCAACTGACTGTGGAGTTCCCGCAGTCCATCAGGTACACAATTCAGCAGCATCGCAAATAAAAGTTACAGCATCACCATACGTTTGGCCCTGGAATGTAAGTGTCATCCTTTCATCATATACGCAATAACTTTTTTCTGATAATTCTTCCTTAAAGCTCTCAACAGGCAAGATATTGTTTGTAAATTTAGCTCAAAATAATCATACCTTCGCTTTACACAACATCACGCATGATAGACAGCGTGTTCACTCTAATGCCAATGTACGTTGTGATAAATCTATTTTAATTGTTTCTTTTCTCAGATGGTTACACCTAGCGTTGAAGGTTGTTTACTATCACGATATTAATATACATAATAATAATAATCTTGATAAAAATATAAAAGAGTAGTATGTTGAACATGAACGTATATGAGAAATTTTAATAAAATCGCGGTTTTACATTAACATTAGGAATAAATTTGATTTGATGAATCGTATAAAAATGTTGTTTTATTGAAAATTAGTTAACTATAAATAAAAGGTTTTAAATGCGTTTTTTTTTAAAAAAACTGTTTTCTTAAAGATAAAATATATATAGTTTTTTTTAAAATATCATTACATTGCATCATAAGAATATTCATAAGAGCTTTACAAGACAATGTTTGGTTCTTTCCAGGTAGGATTATGGTCTGAAACTGTAGGAAGCTATCCCTACTGTGGAGGAGCACTCATCAGCTACTCCCTCATTTTGACTACGGCACATTGCATCAAGATCCACTATGGTTGCACCCAATTTCCATTAGGCACGGAATTCGAGCTGATGGGAGAAACATTCAATTCGCTGAATGTGCTTATTGGTGCCCACGATTTCACAAGAAATGATGGATATGAGCAGTTGTATACCGTCCAGAGCGCAATCGTTCACCCGGACTTTAATTTTGACAAGAGTGTTCGCGGCTACGATATTGCGGTACTTAAACTGTTGAGCCCAATTACGCCAAGTACGTTGAATAAATATCAACATTTAAAAATTCATCAGAAATGAAAATTAAATTTACCATTCGGTGTTTGCTTAGCCACTACTGAAATTCTGTAATTAAAAAACATAGACCAATTGTTTGTATTTAAGCGGCTTAATTCACCCTTTTTATTAACTATTGTTTTCTTATCAGTAGATTTGGATGTTTTGGTCAATAAATTGATCAATATGCGGAACAAAATCTACTAGCTCCCTTATAATGCGAATCTTTTTATGAATGTAATGAAGCCAAATCTCTCTTTGTAACAAAATTAAGGTGAACTGTGTCAGATGTTTTATTAAATAATTAATGTTTTAACCATTATCAAAGATCTTCGTTACTTGCATTTGACGACAAAGCAATTCCATGGTTAAAGAATTTTATTTTGCACCGTTTATTCCACATCTTTACCTTCGGCAGTTTTGTAAATTGCACAGAAGATAACGGTTTTTCTTCTTTCTGGCTTAATTTATGGAGGTCCTGCAGTGCGGCCTATTTGTTTTCCCTCCAGTCAGACTAACCTGCCACGAGGTTACCCCTGCTTTTTTGCTGGCTGGGGAAAAATGTACACTGTTTGGTCACTGAATATGCTAGTTTTGCCAAAATTACTCCAAGAGGGACAAGTTGAAATGGATTTAGACGCATATTGTGAAGATTTTTGACGCCGATTATGCAAGTGTTCGCCATTCCTGCATAAAATCACGATACACGGTACGTTGTGAGATTTTTTATAACTTTGAACAAATTTACTGTTGCAGCAAGTAACCTCATCACTCTAACTTACATATCGGCAGATCAAATGACGCAATGCTTTCTGCAAACTAAAAGTACTATTGCGCTTAAACTGCTCTTCTTTGCGCATCAACTCACAAAAACAAACCTTAAAGGATTTATATTGTCCCTAAAAGTTTGTTGGCATTATATATTGACATGCGACCTTGCCTGCATTTTGATTGAAATAAAATTAAACAAGAAATATATTTTGTGCAAAGACTATACCTTTCCGTTTTGAGGCATTTATTAGAGCATCACTTTTAAAACAAAAGACGAATCCGACTTTCTATTTCTGCTTTCTTCAATAAACATCGAATTGACGAAGGACTTTTATGGAAATAAATAAGAATATAAATAAAGGGCCAATGCAATACTTTTCGTGCGTATTTCACTGTAAATTGCTAATTTTATACCTGCGTTACGCAATTATTTCCAATGCATATCTCTTGCATTTTAGAATCCTTGTTTTGGAGACAGCGGTGGCGGAATATTCTGCCCATCAGAAAACAACAAGTGGTTCTGGTATGGAGCAATATGTGGCGGAACTTTTGACTGTTTGGGAGGCTGGACTGTTGTCAATAATTTCAGTTCAGTTCACTCATGGATAAGAGACTCGGTATTATCTCTTGGTCTGTAATATGCACACTGGTGGACAATTCAAATATTTGAAGTAGGTTATCGCACACTTGCTGTAAAACAAATAAAAAATTACCCTTCATTAAATCACACATGCAGCTTGTGAGATATCGCCTGTGATTGAATTGCTTGACACTTTTCACATTTTTTCTAAATGTGATGTCGATGCAACTGTTATACACACTTAAACCAGCAACAACCACTGTGGATTTCTTACACCTTGATTAACTCAATAAAAACGTTTCTTGAAAAACGCTTGTTTTGTATGTGTAATTTGATAACGTATAATTGTACATATTGATCTGTAAAATTTTTGAATCTGCCCCTTATTGCTTTTATGTAAGACGCGAACTAGGCAGCATTTATGTCATAAAAACCATGAAGAAGTTGTGATTTATTATGGATAGCCATCATTTATTTCAGGGTTTATGACATTATGTCTCGTAATTGTACGAAGCTGCTGTCAGTCATATAATGGTGGCATAATAAAAACCTGAGAGGGATCAAATTCCAAAATTATTCTTTTTACAACTTATTAGGGCCCTGAGATAATATAACATTTCTGATAGCAAGGCGACGCTAAGAACGCTTCATTTTATTGACGCACATCACTAAGTGAAGTTCACTTTATGCCAAAGATCCTTTTTGGACATAATTGTAGGTTTTTATCAATTAACATAACACATCGTTTTCAAACGCTGAGTTCATTTAATAATTTTTATACCGAAAGACAAATTGCGTCGACATTAACATCATTTGCCTTAATAATAAACTCGTTATTCTTATTATTTAGTGTCTATGGAATTGGAAACAATTTGTTAACAATTAACACAGCCGGTGCATGTATAGGCTGGGTTCCTTCTAATGGACTACACATCTGACCACATTTAATTTAAAAATAAGTTATTTTTACCGTACGCAGCATTTCCATGTTTCGGAAATTCAAACCGCTTATTCTTTCAAACCTGCATGAGCATCGCTCGGAAGTTTCAAAAACAATGAAATAATGTCACTTGCTATGCAAACGTTTGCACCCAAAAAATTAAATTCCCAGACAAATAAGTAAAATAACTCATTTGGCAAAACCAGTTTAAAATCAAGGATTTGGCCAGCGTTGTGCACATGGTAGGCCAAATATTTTTATTTCACTTTTCGACTACATACATTATTTAACTCCAATAACTATTTACTTAATAACGCAAAACCGGTATGATGGTGCATGTTTAAAAGAAAATATTCAACATTATTAATTCCACCAGCCAGATCGGTAATGCAATATTGAGCGGTTAAACGCCGAAAGGTTTAAGAAAGTGTCTTTGGTAATTTTGTGATCAGAAATTTGATCCAAACATTTTTCAACCACGTGATGAACAAACACTTTCTACTTATCTGTTACGAGCCCATTTCTTCATCTTGATTTATTCCTCCAGAGCTTAAGATGGCCAATTAAGTTTTCTTTGGTGCGTTAGCCTCTAATATGAAAATCATGTCACCTGTTGTTTAAAGTTGCTCATGTTTTACACAAATAAGCATGGATTTTCTTTGGTGATATTGCTCTTTATGCCACTAAGTGTTAAGACAATTGTACGTTTTAATTAAACTTAACATGCAACATTTATTCAACCCTCAACTTAAATGTCAGAAGTTAAATCATGTCCAAATTACGTTTGCTACGTGCATATTTAATATAGTCTCAAAATATAATCAGAACTGTCTTCGGTGAACCCTTTGCTATAACGTCGGATTGTATCATAATACAAATGCACATTCTAGGAATAAACACGATGCTGACAGCACTTAACTATAAGGCCCAGCTTTTCCATTTATTTGCATTTAATGAAGGTCAATATGCAGCTTATAAATATAGAAAAGGTAATGAATAGCGCGTACGTACTCCTTTCATATAAATAACTTCCCTTTATTGGAAATAAATCATTAACGCCAAATGCTGATGCCACAATATACTCGTACCAGGAAATGGGTTATTACGACACAGATAAAACAACCCTTCTCACTTAGGAAATTGAACGCGCATCAGACACTTTTTAATATTTTCTCAATTCTGAACGTGGCATATGCGCTAACTATGTTTTAACAAGGCAATATTACAAACTTTTATTTTGGCGGCTTAAATGTCTTGCGATGAAAGATAGCATTTCATGTACGGATGATGCTCCATGATGCCAATCCATTAAAGTTTGAAATACTAATGAGCCAACGTTTTTTAGATATTTATCTTGTGTAGTATGGGTATGTTGGCTCAATCTATGAACTAGTTCTGATCGGTTTCATTAAAGGTGCCTTTGCAGCCCACAAAAGTGCAACATGTATGGAGCCATCTTTGGATGAAATCGCCGCTGTAACTTTTATTATATCGTAGGGCAAGCAATTTTCCTAAATCTAGACTCATTAACTTGGCTTACAAAACAAGTTTAAGCCTGTATTTTTAAAACAAAAGTGTTAATAAATTAAGGCAGTACTCATTTTTGAGAAATCCCTCTGAGGAAATTGGTTTCATTATGTTGAATTAATTTGTGTTAGTTTGGTTATTACCAAATTCCAGTTAACTGTACAAAAAGAAACCAATTAATGTTAATGTACTTACACAATGTTGTACATGATGAAATGGATTTAATACTTGCCCGAATAACAGTATTGTATATCAATAAATGTCTATTTCCAGCGATTATCAAGATTAATATAGAGTAATCTAAGCTTCTGATTGGTTAATTAATGTAATGATATTACGGTCATTCTGACATTAGGCTTGCACAGCAACACAATTCATTTTAGTAGTAAACTGACTTCATCAATGCAAAGGAATGAGCCATAATATGTAACGGGTTACAGAAACTCAACTTGTGGCAGTTTAAATATATTTTCATATCTGTCTTAGCCACCACTTGATTTCTCGCTTAAAGAGCCTTGAATAAATTTATCTAAGGCACTGAAGCCAATTTCAGTAAAAGTCTATTCACACTTGGCGTTAGCAAATCTAGGATTCTTGAACAATACCGATATGGAGTTAAAAATTGCAACATTAAATAAAACACTCAAAAGCAGTATGTTTCAGTATATTTGACGGATATAAGGTGAGTAACCTTTTGATTCCCTATTTAAACATGTGAGTTTATGTATCAATAAAATTGTATTTTGGTTTGTTGGCGAGTCCAATTGATATGAGCCAACTGGGAAGATCATAGTTCAACAAGAGCAAACAGTAAAAAAAACTCCCAGTGATATTTATGAGGAAAAAACTGTCACTGTTGGGGGATCCATCGAAAGGCATTGCGCAGTTTACCTGGATCGTCCGCGAAGTGCAGATGATATAGCCAGACACTGCCTTGTTGATTTCAGAGTCCGTTGAGTGGTCAGTTGAGGTTCAAACTAAGGAAGAACGTTCATAGACTGCATGGCCACCAGACTCGGCTGATGTGAACACTCACGATGTCACCGAGGAATGTATACTGCTAAGCAGGGAAGACGTCGTGGACAGGCACATGGGAATTATTGTGGAGTGCGAACCCTGGGATGAAAAAAATAAACATAAATAAGTGATATTTTCAAATGAAGAGTAGTATTCTTAATACGTACTTTTTCTGATGTCGTCCTTCCAGGATTAATTTCGTGTTGAAGCTTGCACCGTTATATCGATCGAACTTTCGGCTTAAAATCCTCCAGGGATTCTGACATAACAAAATCCAGAGGGAGATTATTCGAATCTTAGATCACTCTTTCGGAGAAAAAGAATTTCCAAGTGTCTAGCCTAGCAAACATCACACTTAATTTAAGAGGATCAGCTCTCAAGTTTAGTTTTGTTGCTAACAAGAAGAAGTCACCTTGGTCAAGAAAGCATTCCTGAACGCGTATTATGCAGAATTTTAGTATCTAGCCTCCCCGAAACCATCTATAGTGCAAGGGAAAGAGTTCGTGATTAGACATCGGTGTTTACTAAGGCTGTAAACCCTGTCAAAGGACAAGTTGGGTTGCTCACCTGTGAACTTTTTAGAGAATATTGAGGTCCTTCACCACCCAGGGTTTCCAAGCTTAAATAGCGACCGTCATATGCGGCCACGGGAAGATTCCAAAGAATTTGATGAATCAGGCAACATTGAAGGCTGAAAAAGCTTGTTTGACGAGGTGCAGATTTGACATCGCTGACTTCGCAACATTTGCGCAATGTAGGGAGGGTTAATGTGAGGGCGTGATCAAGAAACCCTGGTCATTTTAGGCATCCACTTCTTTCAATGGTATGTCATTAATTCGTTCAACCATACGATTCGAAGTATCGCTTTTCCGTACTAGTATGCTTTTGGACTCATTCTCATTGAACAGTACGAGTCAGTCGTTTGACAATTTTTGGAGTCAATTTTAGTTTGCCTGCAAGTTTAAAAGATGGCTAAAGTTTTAAATCAGCGGCCAACATGACAATAATGCATACAGATCATTGGCGCATTCATTCCTGTAGACAATGAACAAAATAGAATTAAGAAGTCTACCTCTTACACCAATTCAGCTCAGTTGACAATGAAGGTGGTGGTGCGGCTGTTTATCGAAAGCTTTTTAAATTCGATAAAGCCTGCGTGCAACTTATTTCCTATATCGACTGCCTCAGTCCAACGTTCTTAACAGCAGAGCAAATTATTGAAAGAGGACCTACCTGTAAGGAAACTATGCTTGACCACAGTAAGATGATAATTATGTTCTGGGAACTGTATTAGTTGATTCTTGATTATTTTTTTTATGATTTTGCATGAAAGAAGACGAATAAATACACCAATCTCTTAAAACAGGTGACGATACGGTAAATTTCAGAAAGGCTAAATATATCAGTGTGTTAACGATAAAACGTATCCAAAAAGAAAAAAATCACTGTTATTATAACCGTCTTCCTTCCAAAACTTTAAATTTACAGCTGACACGAAAATAAATTAAATCATAAGCTAAAACAGTTCTCTCACCATGAACCGGACCTTAACATATAACGCAAATCCACATTTTCACTTTATTAAACTACTTTACCTATAAGCTTTTTGCGTCAGACACCCAAAAGCTTTGCACTTTACCCTACTTTTCCGTTAACAGATATCACAATTTCCAGAAATATTGCATAAAATAATTCTCCTCCATCAAATAAAACAATGTAAGAATGACTGACTTTCCTTATTATATTCCAATGTTTTTCTCTGTAGAGCATTTCAGCATCTTTTTATGTTCAGTGTTTCAGTAATCCGACAGACACGCACCATGCAATGCAGGCAAATTCGTTATCTATTGGATCGCCTGTAGCACAATTAATTCGTATGTAAATGACATTTTTTAAACCAAAAACATTTCAAGCATCAATGAGCTGATTAGCTGTTTTGCAATTTGCTGGATGAGAGCGCGTCATTGGGTGGCATGAAATGTGTTATAAGAATCCTTTTTTTGGAATGAAAATGCACTAATCATTAATAAATGGACTATTCGGATAGAAAGAACTGTAAATTTGGTCTTCTACCTTTTTCCCAAATTGGCTCTTTTAATTTACCGGCTTGGTTTTACCTGCTTCACATAAATCCATACGAAATAACTTACTTTAATTTACTACTGCAACAATGAAATCCTCTTGATGAATTACTTACGGATAAATCATGTGCGTTCAGGTGAACGTCGATCCACCTTCGATCGTTTGATGATATATATGCACTCCTCATCAGCTTTTACGTACTTGTAACTGAACATGTTAACTTCCATAGTAACTTTGTGACATATTTCGGTCGCATTGCAGGCAATATGCCTTTTTATACTCCACTTACAGGCCTGCCATAACGTTTTTAGAAGACATCAATCAATAAAGTTAACTGAAAAAAATGAAGTGCAACAATGGGTTGGTCTAAGAGCAGTCACACGTACCGTCACGTGCGCGCACGCCACGTCAAAGAATAGAGTTATCGCTCCTTCCCACACCCACTCAAACCGCATTAGTAGCCCGCCCTCCAATCACATCTCAGAGGCTTAAAATCGATCGACCAATGACCACACGCGCTGTCGTATCTCGCCATGTCAGGAATTCAGTATATCCAGGCAAATATCGACTGTAATCATGCAGGTTTATTGTAATTATGGTGGAACTCTTTTTTAATAAATTTTAATGTCAGAATGTTCAAGTTATGGCTATGATGAGAAAAAAATAAGAGAAGTTAAGATTATTGAGTGTTTGTTCAATTATATCAATATTTTTTGCTGAATCTTTTAAGAGTCTGGTAGTTCAAGTGATGGCTGTAATAAGAAAGTAACATATTAAAGAATACTGATGAAAAGTGTGTTGAAACATTTTTTGTAAATATGAGATATCGATGCAATTTTTTTGGTTCTTACATGATATTGATCGTGCTATTGGTGTTGTCAGATATTTAACTGTTGACTAAAGTTATGTTAATAACTCGAGCCGAAAAAAATAAGTTACACTTCTTTTCTTTAGAAGGATAATAATGCAGCTCATTTCCTACAGTAAATAGAAAATGACAAGCTGAAAACGGATTCAAAATTCAATTGTGCAAAGTGCAATTTGTGTAAGCTGGTTAGTTGGGACGTAACCTATAATATGCTGCAGTTAAATTATTTTTTAAACTGAAAATTAATGTTATGTTCACTTTTACGGACAAAATATAGGGTTTTAATAAACCGATCACGTAACTTTTAAAATTGGTACCATGCCCTTGACCGCATGTGTTACTCTTTAGCACTCCACAGTTAATAGGAGATGGGTCTGTGACAACTTTTCGAATCTGCACTAATTGATGTCGGTTATTGAGAAAAGCTGTGAGAAAATAAAGTAGGAAAGGCCGTTTGACATAACTTATTAGCTTCATTTCAAACATCTTTTTGAAGGACATGTCGAAGGCTTTGCTGAGATTGACGTACACAGCTGCTACCGCATTTCCTCCATCTTCATGGTGAAAATCAATTCCAGAAAAGTGAGATGGCACGACTGGCATGACTTTGTAGGTAGGAAAGCATGTTGGGAATGAGGGACGGGGTTTGGTGTTTGTCCAGTTATGAAGAATTTGATTGTAAGCAATATGGATTAGACTTTCGGAAATGTTCGATATTCTATTGAACACCCCTATGCTATCAGGTAGGTTACCATTTTTTGGAATAGAACAATGCTGGATTATTTCCATAGGTTTGTAAAAATTGTTCATGCTTGAAGTTAAGGGAATAAAATAGAAAAATATCATATGGTGAGTAATACATGGAGGGAGACTTTGATAGTTGTTGCATAGTTGTTTTTACAATTTCTTCCCTTAAAGCGATATCATTAAGTGAAAATGTGGTAAGTTCGTTTGTTTGTGGAATATGTTTGTCTTCTTCTGCATATTTGGCAGATAAGTACTTGTTAAATACATTTATCTATTTGTTTGCCATTTGTTCTTATTTTTTATCCTGAGCTTCTTCTCATAGTTTGAGGCCCGAATTTTCAGTGGTTAATTGTATAATTTTGCAATGTTTATGCTGTTCATCTTTGGGATTAAATCGCACGGTGTTCTACTGCTATCATTTTTCGTGTTTCCATTTTGTTAGCTAGATAATGAATTTGGTTTAATTCAACGCAGTGCGTTTGCTGAGAACAGTTATTCGAGATAGACAGGGTATTTTTGGAGAATCCGGAAGAGCATTGTTATGAAAAAATATATTATGAATACTCACTCGTGTACAATTTGGTTATGAAAGAAGGTAAGACGAATTGGGTTTGTCCAACACTGTCGTCAACTTTCATAAAGAAGCACAGCATAAGTCCCATCACGCAGTTTTC
>WEDG01004087.1:0-16595 GCA_017591395.1 Schistocephalus solidus | reverse complement strand
TCTTTGAACTGCTGGCAGGGAGACAGAACCCCACGCTTACCAACAATAAATTTTCTGAGTCATTGAAAACTTTCGTGAAGAAGATGCTTATCTACGCCAGAACTGATGGAAACTTCAGATTATGTTCTAGTCAACTAAAATAATATCCCACAATCTAAGTTATCAACGCAATTTTTTATGTACATCGGGAAGAGTAACGGCCAGAAGACTGAGTCCTGGGGAACGCTTCTAAAAACAGAGGCAGGGATTTACTTGGGGGCATTAAGACAAACGGTCATCGATCTTCTTAAAGGAAAATTTGCGATTCATGTTGGTAGCTTTCTTTTTATTCCTCTTTCCGATGTTGTGTCAAGTGGAAGCTTACGTGGAAAGCTGTTAAACGCCTTTCTGCAATGAGTGTAAATAAACAAATTGTATATTTAAGGCCCATAGGGCTCCATCATTACAAACTTAGTATCGTGGTATAAATGAATACCAAAAGGATAATTGCTGCACTATGTTAGCAGCAAGATGTGCAGCAGAAATGAGTAATATGGAAGGTTCAATTCAGTTCAGTTCAGTTCAGTGTATTTGAGGAAAATAGGCTTACGCCTTTGAAATCCGATTCATAACGATTTGCCATTTTTAAAACAATAGTCAACAATCTTTGGCATATACGGTGAACTAGAAAAAAAGCAGTTAACAAACTCAAATGCTTAAATTTGGGGCGGAGATTAGAGAGCTGCAAATTAAGAAAAAGAATCTAGGAAAAAAACTGCTTCTCTAAGAAATTAATAGCTAGAGATGATGGGATAGTACCGTGAGGTTGCTGACAACGTATGAGGGTTCGGAACGCTCCTTGTCCGGTGAGAGATAATATAACAGTCAGAGCTTCTGTTTATAACAACCATCGAGGTGAGAGATGGGAAACTCATCGTGGAAAACAGGGTTGAAACGAAGAGGGGAAAGGAAAGGTCACGTGATCATCACCAAGATGTGACCTTGCTGGCTGAATATTCAACTAGCAAAGAGGCGAAACCATCAGAATTCGCCTTGATCATTTACTGATCCTGGAGACCATCGTCAGGTTTACAAAATCGGAAGAAAGTATCAAGGTTGTCAAGAGTTGGTGATGCTAGTTTAAAAGGAGGGGACGAAAAAGTGAATGCAAAGATTGACTCTACGGAGGATGATGGAAATATTTTTAGAGACCAATATAATATCAAGGAGGACCCTTTTCAAAATCCAAAAGTTGCGAGTTTGTGCAGGAAACAGACAAAAAGGACTTTATATCTTCGGAAGTTAAATGTTTGCGTTATTTGGTTTTGAAAATAGCTAATGTAGACGACAACCTAATTTCCAGTGGAAGATTTCTCCAGATGAAAACATATTTGGAGGCAAAAATACTGAGAACGGTAAGTTGTGGAGCTAAGGGTGGTGAAATGATCATGGACGAATTACGAGTGGCAAAGGGTCGATCTACCGGAGTGAAAGCGTTAATTCGTGGGAGATTTGGGCTAGATTTAACGTAAAACAGCAAGCAGAGACCGGCTTCGAGTCTTCTTACCCAGATAAATTTAATGTTTGCTAACTGGCATCTATCCGTATAAGAGATACTGGATTCAGGAAGAGAAAATAGTCTTCGAGAAAAATCCCTCTGATCCTTTTCAATATGACTGTGGCCAGAGGCGTTCATCAGCCCAAATAGGGGACAGCAGTATTCTAGGATAGGAAGAACAAACATGCGGTACAGGTTGAACTTTATTTCCAGAAGGAAGAAATTATGTGATATAAAACCACATATCTGTGCATGCTTTGTAGAAATTCTATCTGCACGAGGCGATAATGCTAGCTTATTCGTGCAACTTAGACCTAAATATCTTACGGTTGATCGTTCTTAAAGTGTACTATTATGAAATACTAGGGGACCAGGAAGCTTGGCGGGGCCAAAACACATGAAAATACCATTTGATGGAGAAAATTCCATCTGCCAACTAGAGCTTCAAAGTGAGAGCATACGTAGATCAGTGTTGATTTTATCAACGCAAATATTGGCAGAGTCTTTAGTAAATGAATAAATGCACTTGAGATCATCAGCGCAAACGAAATTCTGTGAGTTTGTGAGTAAAGTTGAAATTTTTTTATGTACAGAATGAAAAGAAGGGGACCTATAACCGTGCCTTGATAAACGCCACTCGTGATCGACTGAGGCATCGAATAGCTAATACCTACTAAGATGTACTGGCTGCAGTTAGACAAGTAAGAACCAATGAAGTCGAGCAGAGGAGGTTGGATGACGAGGCTTCCAGTTTCACCAGAAGACGCCTGTGCGTTTCCCTGTCAAAGGCTTTGCTCAGGTCAAAGAAGGGCACAACCACTGACTGCTGCTCATTACAAAGGGAAGTGAAGAGGCTACGAAAAGCCACGTGATACACTTCGAATTATTTCCCAAGTGTAAAACCATATTGCGAGTCCCTTAAAAACTTATTTTCTAGGCAAAAGTCGAGAATTTGACTGAAAATATTTTTTTTCAAGAAGTTTTGCTAGAGCCGGGGTTTGTGAACGCCTCGATAATTATTTCCATCCGAACGAGATCCCGACTTGAAGACAGGAAGAATAATAGATATCTTCCACGAGTCAGGAAAGAATCGGTTTAAAAGAAAAACTGAGAATACATGACTAAGCAATCGGGGGAAGCTCGGCACTTTCTTAATAACTGAGTTTGGAATACCGTCAGTCCCCGAAGAGTGCGAGTTTTTCAGACGCATTATTTGCTTACGAATTAGCTCTGAGGAGAAATAAATGGTGCTGATAACATTCAATGAGGATGCCTGAAACGTCCCAACCCGTTCAGATTCCATCGTAAGATGATTTGCAAAGAACGCACTAAACAATTCTGCCTTGCCAGAGTCTTCGAGAACGAAGTTCGTCGCCTCATTTAGTAATGGAGGTATTGCCTTACCTCGGTAGAGGAGGAGCGATGATGGAACAGTTGAGCAACAGATTTTGCATAGTTTGGCTCATTGAGTGCGCAAGATTCCCGCTATATGTCACATGCAAGACGAATCTTAGAGGCTAATTCAAAACTCTCTGCGATCCTTAGCTGTACAGATAAAGAACTAGTATATTGATCTTTAAAATTCTTCCTCAATTTCTTTTGTCGTGAAAGCAATGGCTCTCAGTTGGGCCATCTTAATTATAACAGAGCTAGCATTACGTGATGTGACATCTAGCGTAGTTCGAGTATCCAAACTAGGGTTATCGTTATTAATGAAAAAAATTTGGTGGTGGGTAATTAAGTTGGAAGTTATTGTGGTTTGGAGGGTCACCGCCAACTGCGCCAGAACAATTCGTATGAGGAACGTCAGTAGCAAAAGGCTGAAAGGGATAGCTGAAAGGTGTAGCAATAAACCTTTCTGGTATCCAACTGCCATAGGGGTAAAGGCCGGGATATGCCTGCTGGTAGTTTAAACGGAATGGCGGGAAGTTAGATTTAATAAAGAGGCCGGTGGGAAAGGGAAAACAGCTATAAGAATTAAGTACTGGAAAGTCGGGTCTTGTATATCGGTTAACATGGTTAGGGTTATTTGCGTGTTGTAGAGGCTTGTTAAGTTTTGGAGAAGATAGTATGCGATTAATTAGAACTGCGCTACCTGGTTTTTTGGTCTGGGTTGGATTAACGTCCTTCGGACAACTTGCCTTAGGTTATTTAATTGGGAATAAAAGAAGACCCGTGGGGTTATGTGACGAGCTATTTTGTGGAGGGGTTGAATAAGTTTGTCTCTAAATTGAGATGATATCGGATTTTGTATTTGAATTACACTATTTATGCGATGTGACTCGAGAAATTTCACGGAGAGGCCTGGAGAACTGCGTTTAAGGGGAAGCCGTCAGTCTAAGTGCTTTAGACGGATTAGATGGTATAAATGCTTTAGACGGGTGTAGATGGCATCAAAATTCCATCCTCCTCCAGTGCACGAGTCCATTTTTCGGCCGAGAGCAACAAACGGGAAAGGCAAGATCGGCTCTGTCTGAAGATATGCGGTTAATCTGAGAGTAAATGCCTCTCCCCCAGAAACTTTATTGTTTTTCTCACACATAGGTTGGATAACTCTCCACAAAAATGCAGCTTGGCTGACAGAACGATATTTATTGACGTTGGTAAGGCGACAACTTCAATATGTTGAGCAGGTAGTTACTCACTGATCTTTGGATAGCAGCCTCTCCTTTTCAAGTTAAGAATGGAAGATGTCGGTAATTGGTTTATTGCGTTTACTTGTCAGTCTTTTCAGGACCTCACTGGTGCATATTACGGATCCGGTGACTTTGCTTCTCTGAGGCTCTGCATCTCTCCTTCCACGGCACCTTCTGGGAAATGATAAAGAATCAAGCACTGGGTCAGCAATTGGAACAGTTTCGTTGATATTGCAGATCAGAAACTCGGTTCCCATTTCACATACAAAATTAAAGAATTGACCCAAGCGTTCCGCTCGTTCATCCTTTTCATCGACTTGTACGCCCTTGTAATCCCTCAGCAAAACAAATTGATTGATGTTTATTGATCGCTGGCTTCTGTTATGCCACTAATTTATTCGTTTATTCATAGTTCTTTTTGGTTAACGTATACGCCTTTTCGACAACGTTTCGATGACGACGTCCATTTTCAACGGGTTATCGCGGTGAGCCTTTTAAACTGAAATTTGCTCATTCTCACTTCTCGTCTTTAAATGTCTGTTAATTAGTCTTGATAAATTGATTTGATTTTAGGCATAGTCAAAAGTGTGCTAAATTGGGGTTTGTTTTAAGTAAAAAACTGCCTTTAAAGGTAAAGTGCTAGTAGTCACTTTAAGTCACTTTAAGTCACTTTATTGAGGGAAGTAGGCTTTCGCCCTTGAGCTCCCTATTCACATGCAAAAATGTCAATAGTACAAACTTTTACAGTGATATATCTGACAAATGAAAATGTAGGGTCATCGATATGTTTGGGCCAGGCGCAACCTGCCACTGTTTACACAATCTTCATTATATTGACAATAGTTTCTCAGAAAATGAGTATCTAGTTTGAATTTAAATGTGTTAACAGTTTCTGAAAGGACCACCTCGTCAGGGAGTCCATTCCATGCTCCAACGACTCTCTGCGAAAAGGCGTTCCGACGGACTTCCGTGTGGACAAACTTCCTCTGCAGTTTAAAGGGATGACCCCGCAGATGTTCCAATCCCAGCCAATTCGAAGAAGTCAGCAAATTCTAGGGCAAACTCGCGGCCTCTGACAATCCGGTAGGTTTGGATGAGGTCACCGCGTAGTTGCCTGTAATTTAGAGGAAACAAATCAAGTTCAACCAGTCGGGCTTCGTAAGGCAGATGACTTAGATTCTTGACCATCTTCGTAGCCCTCGCCTGCACTCGTTCCAGCTGTAGATAATCCTTCTTAAACCACGGACGCCAGGCCTGGATGGCATATTCCAAGTGAGATCGAACAAATACCCCGTAGGTTTTTCGGAAGGGTTCCTTATCAATCTGCACAAATCCACGTCTGAGCGCAAATAAGACCCGTGTAGCGCGTTTAGCTGCTTTTAAACACTGTGAAGATGGTTTACGTGAGGAGTTTATTAGAACACCGAGGTCCTTCTGTTCCTCAACAATTGAAAGGGGCTGCCCATTGAGAATGTATTGGTAGAAATCATCCTCCCTCACTGGTCCTTCTGGTACGCAGTCTTAGGACCACACACTTCATAACGTTAAAATTTAAGAGCCAACGAGCAGACCAGCTGCTAAGACGGTTGAGATCCTCTTGAAGTGCGTGCCTATCGAAATCAGATCTGATGACCCTCCACAATTTAACATCGTCTGCAAACATGATGGCGCTGCAATCCAGGTCGCCGACACAGTCGTTGATGTACACTAAGAAGAGTAACGGCCCTAATACCGAGCCTTGGGGGACACCACTTAGAACCGGAGTAGGTGTTGACTTCGAGGTATCGACGCACACAGTTTGCAATCTATCTGTAAGAAAGTCTGCAATCCATGTCAGCAGCATTCCTCTTATCCCGATTTCAGATAATTTGAAGATGAGACGTTTGTGTGGGACACTGTCAAACGCCTTCTTGAAATCAGTGTATATGGCGTCAATTCTAACATTTTCGTCCGGTGCACGAGTTCACTGCTCTGTGGAGAGTAATAAACTAGAAAGACAGGAGCGATTCTGTCTGAAGCCATGCTGGAGATCTGAGAGTAATTGGTTTTCCTCAAGGAACTTCATGGTTGCCTTCTTAATTATTAATTTCCATTATTTTACAGCAAATGGAGGTAAGACTGACAGGCCGATAATTGTTGACATTAGATCGAGCACCACTCTTGTATATGGGGTATATACTTGCTGCCTTCGATTCGGATGGCAGTTTCCCTGATTAAAATGACGAATTTAATATATGCGCTAGTGGTTTGGACAGTTCACTGGCCAGTTCTTTCAAGAACTTGGCCGGTATATCGTCCGGACCAGATGACTTCGCTTCTTTCAGATTTCGCAGTTCTAGTTCCACGAGAGGTTCCTGGAAGATTATATATTCAAGCACTGGGCCGGCATCTATAACAGCACTGTTGACGTGGTCAAGCTGAAGTTCCGGTTCTCTAGTGAAAACCGAGGCAAAAAACCGACCTAAGTACTCGGCTTTGTCGCAATTTTCAACGACTTCAACACCATTCCCATCCATGAGTACTGCTACTGGGTCCTTGTTTTTTAGTCGGCTATTGATATAATGGAATAAAAGTTTTGGTTTATATTCAGCCTGTTGAATAATTCCTGATTCATAGTTCTAACTTGCCTGACGGATCATTCTTTATACAGCGTTTCTTTGATGACGAAATTCTTTGAGATGCTCTGCTGACCCTGTTTGCCTGAATACCTTCCATTTTTTATTCTTCTTCTTTAGCTGCCTGTTAAGTTCTCTTGTTAACCAGGCGGGGCGAATATTCTTTTTGCACCTTCACTGGACAAAAGCGTTCAATCAGATCAAGTGAGACTGTCTTAAATGATCGCCAGTCATCCTCTGGATTCCCTTTAAGCAAACAATCCCATCTCATAGACATCAGTTCTTTCCTCATCGCGTTAAAATCAGCCTTCCATATATTTCGCTTGCATTCCGTTCCATTCTGGCGCTGAGAATAAAGTGAGTAATCCCACATCAGCGTACTATGGTCACTCTTACCGAGGGGTGCAAAAGAATACACTTCATTAATGCTAAAGAAGTCCTTCGTAAATACAAGGTCCTGGCAATTTGCTCTCTGGTTCTCTATTAATCTCGTTGGTATGTTAACCTTCTGTACCAGAGGTTGGTCGAAAGTGAGATCCATTAGCTTGTGGCCGAAGGAAGTTGGTGCACCTTCAACTGTCAGATTTACCCAGTCTACTATAGGTGCATTGAAATCTCCAGCAATAAGCACCTCCTGGTGACTTGCTACTTCCTTGAGCAAATGGATGAGGGACTCATCAGCTGCACTTGGAATGTTCGGTGGTCTGTAGACCGTCAAGAATTGTAGGTTCTGTGAACACTACTTTTTAATCTTTATCCAGAGAAATTCATATTCTGGGAAGATGGAGTGTCCTCGTTCGACTGCCGAGATTCCTGTCCTAACGTATACGGCCACTCCTCCTCCCTTTCTATTTTCTCGGTCTTTTCGAAAAAGTTGGTATCCATCAATCGAGACCTCACTATCCGCGATTTCGGCTTTGAGCCACGCTTCCATAATGGCAACGATATCGGGGGTTCGGTCTGATACTAATGCTTTGAGTTCATCTACTTTCGATAGAAGACTCTGAGCATTGGTATAAAAACATCTCAATTTAGACTGAGTAACTCCTCCATAAAGACTTCTGCACATTTCGTGCGATTGAATACTAGAGTCTGTCATTGTTTTCCGAGATGAACTGGTGTCCATCCCGCCG
The DNA here is from genome assembly GCA_017591395.1 of Schistocephalus solidus. Taxonomy (NCBI): domain Eukaryota; kingdom Metazoa; phylum Platyhelminthes; class Cestoda; order Diphyllobothriidea; family Diphyllobothriidae; genus Schistocephalus; species Schistocephalus solidus. Next base: position 8,674 of record WEDG01004087.1, on the reverse strand, counting down.
ACGCTGTGTTCTGATGAGTGGTCGTCATCCGAGTTCTGGAGCGCCTTCTTTGTATTATTCAAGCTCTGTACAGTTGGGTACATCGTATTTAGTGTCCTCCGTCTCGGCGAGAATGCACCTTGATTTTGTACGGGGTCTGCTATAAGAAAGACCTCTTTATCACGTTTATTTCTCCGTCCTTTATTTGGAGCCATTTTCCCCCTGCTCGGTCCTCCTCTTCAGTTCTGCTCTCAGCATCCTCATTTTGTACCTTTCCTTGGGTTCGTAATCCACCTGAAAAAACACATCCCTGTGTGAGCTATGGAGAGCCGTTCTCCGTTCTAGGAGGCGTGAAGCCTGAACATCATTTTCAAGAATGATTTTAAGAGGCCTTGGTGATGATAGTTCATGTGAAACATCCGCTTTTCCTAAACGGAATGCTTTGTGCACTGTTACGCATTCGCCATCTCAAAGAATCGAATATGAGTATTCTCGAAAAAGACTGAGGTCATGTTCTACCCTTTCCTTTGCAATCAGAGAAGTGGACTGAAGAACCCCTTTAATAACGAGATTTCGTTTTTGGTCGAAATGTATGTTTGGTGACTTTGAGTTCAGATTTGTTGATAGAGCATCAGTATTAGGAAGAATGCTACTCTGGTTGGCTATGTTATTTTCGTCAGTATGAGCAACTATTCCTAAAGTTAATGGCAAACCCCTTTTGGAAACTTTGCCAATTGGTCCTCCACTTGCTCCTGTATTACCAACAGAGGATTGCACTTGAGCATCTATTGGTAAGAACGAGCTTTTTCGGAGTTCAAACCACTTTTTGTGAAAGCTTCTTGGCCCTTTTCGCCTTCGAATTCTTCGTCTTAGGTGCTTCAAATTTGACGTGCTTTTCAACTTCACCCTTTTTTGTATCATTCAGCGACGATGCCGCATATGTTTGTGTATCCAGCACATTTCTGCTTCTGTCTAAGCTCGATGACAGTAGTAAGGTGCATGAGCTGGTTTGATCTCCCTTTTGAAGCTCTGTAGACGCAATGTCTTTAAGCTCTACATGAGGTATTGTTGAGGAAGCAATATTTGCATACGCTATTTCTTTGGTTGGAATTCTCGTTGCTGCGGGTGTTTTTTTTTCCGGGTGAACTTTGAACCTTCTCTTTGAGATCGGCCATTTCTTGTTTCAAGTTACTTATCTCTTTCTCCATCAATAAGAATTTCTGCAAGAGATTTAAACATCCCATGCACTTTTCATCCTCGTAGGTGACATTCATTAGTGTTCCCAGGCTTTTTGCCCACTTGACAGGAGGAGAAGTGGTAACAGAATATCCATCTTTGTCATTTTTTTTGTTTGGATACAATTTTGTTTTCCGAATTGGCGTGAGGATGTAGCGCAGTGGTTATGCTCGTCGCCACATGAATCTGCGACCTGTGTTCGAAACCCGCCCGCGCTGCGAATTTTTTTCCTCAGCACAGATGAGTCCTGAGCGTCTGCGTTTTCCATACCTCTTATGACTGTATTCGAATGCATTTAATTTATATATCCTCTTAAATAACTGGGCTAGGATGCAATAGTATTCAGCAGTCAGACTTCTAATAAGCATGCAACGACTCAGCCTTTGTTGCGACTTCTCCCTCCCTGATGAAAGCAGATAAGAGCAGCACACCGCTGGCGTGACTTTGGAAGCAAGTGAACGCTGAAGCTTGTATTTCTCGTAGGGATAATGTCCTGGACGTGGAATAATCCTCAATGATGGAATATTTGGATAGCCGCAGAATCGTTAAGTCCAAGAAAATATTATCCCAAATTTAGAGACTGGACAATCCACTCAAGAGTAAAATATGAAATAAAATAGCTAAGCAGTAGAGCAATTAATGATTTAATGTTAAGATTTTTTGGGTCAAGAATAATCGGTCACTTTTGGATTTTCTTATGTTCATTTAACAGAGGTAGAGACAGTCATGGTCGATTCGAATATCCACCATATCCAATCAGGTGATAGCGCTGGAGATATTCAGAGGCGAGCGTTTAGCGTCCGAGAATTTCAAGGATAGCCCACATCGCGGGCTAGCTCACCAGGAAAAGCTCCCGCTTATGTAATGCTAACAGAATCGTTGAACACTTCGTCAAGCCCACATGTATAGATCAAATGAGCGAATAAGTTTTTAGCGATAAGAATCTATGTTTATTGTAACAACTAATATAACAACAAAAGAGGAGTAGAAGGACACCAACTAATATCGAGGAACCGTACAATCAATCCGTTTGGAGTGGGTGGTGGTCACGAATGATCAGTCAGGTACCGGTGAGGAGTGCAGCGTTGTCGGTAGCTGCAGGTGAGGCTCATGGAGATGCTGACTGTAAGGGACATGTAAAACGGAACAAGTGCGATGTCAGCAATAGGGAGAGAAAGAATACCGGCTATCTTCACCGACCAACGATTACACCTTTCTCATCCGGGAGCCGCGCAAAAATGTTTCCTAGTACGTTCAACAATTTCTGTCGGTTTCCTGGTCCGTTAAAAGCGCATCACTCAGGTGTCTGATTCAGCCGATTAATTAGACTTAGTTGGACCGATCTCTATAAAAGTAAAAATGGGTTGGGGACATAAACTGTTCAATTGCAAGAAAATTCCAATGCTATGGAACAGTCATCATATTGTCTTTGATAAATGGTATGCTTTACTGATTGATTCAGATTTTACAGTAAAGCTAAAGGTTTATGAGCAACTAATCTCTGCAAGTTTATTTAGGGTACATATCCTCGTTATGTTAGTTATTTAGCTTAAGAAATCGCTGTGGGCGGAATAATTGCTAAAAGAAATGTTAGTGTCTAACTCGATTCGAGTCATGAATACGAAAAGTATATAAATAGAGCATGTATGTATTTATGAAACGTTTTGTGTAATTCTTGCGTTTAAATCATATTAACATGGTTTTGAGCTCATAACTTTATGCTGCTGTGTTAGGGTTGACATCAGAGTTTATGCTGAGACTGACATATTTGGTTTGTGGATTTTCAAATAAAGTCTTTGAACAGTTTGGTTATATAGGCGTGTGCCTATTCCCTGGGATGGAATGCAACAGCTTGGGATTCATTAATGTCCATCACGTCATGAGTGTCAGGTTCCTAGGCTTTTCCCGATGATATGGCTTAAAGACATGGATAATATCGCTGTTCGGGATCTCCTGGGGAGTTCTGTTTTGAGCTTTCTTCACTTCTCCAGTTCAGTGAGTGATGAAAGCTGCTTGCAGAATTTTAAAGCTATTCAATGTATTGAGCGAAATTGGCATGGGCCTGGGAGTTTCCTTTGTTAAACGTGCAATTATTTGCGGCACGCAGAGAAACTATATGGGTTGCAATCGTTCAAATATGATCATAAACTATAAAAATTGGGGAATGAGTCTGAAGAGTTATGTTAAGTCCCTTATCGCCCCGGCTCATTTTGAAGATTTATTTATTTATGTATTGCCAGTTTACAGGCAAGTTCAAAAGAGATATGCAGTAGGGGATAAAGCTGCCAGTGAAAAAAACTCCTGAACGTTCTTTCAAGTATTTCCAGGAGAAACATTGCAGCTTATTGAGTGATTACAATTCGGGACTAGGAAGGGTTGACACTGCTGCACGGTTTAGTCATTCTACCTTCAATGTTATGGATCCGGTATTCTGCACCAGCAGCAGGTATATCGACGAATGGTTGTTCGCTGTCAACTGAGAAATAAGCCGATAACGGACTGCAGAGCCAGCAATATTGCCCTCAGCATGAAGTCTGGCACAGGATTTAGAGTCCACGAATGCCATCAGAACAAAAAATAGCGTTCACTAAGTTAGCACCCAAAATTCATGGAAGGTGTCCTGAATGTATAAAACTAACGACAGCTCTCGTAAAAAAGAAAAGCTTTGCTGAATTTCGATACTTCTGGGTAGCTCTTCCATTGTGTATCCTGGAGATAAGGACAGCTTTCCATTCCTATGGTAGTTTGCCTTCTTACATGAACATTTGAATATCATAGATGGCGGCTCACACAGTACACTGACCAATTCTCGAAGGGAATGCGGGTGAATTCTACCTGGACCAGGTGACTTGACAGGTCCCAGATGGAGTAATTATGTTCTTAGCAATGTGGGCGAGATGTAAAGATTTTTTTCTAATGCAAACGTTTCCGAATATTGTAGATGTCCTGGGTGAGGGAGCGGAGGAGGATATGTTTCATGAGTGAATACCGACTGAAATAAGCTAGAGAGTACTGAGGCTTTCGTTTGGTCATCATCTCCAGTACTTTGTTTTGGAACCACAGCGCTGAAATTGGGTCATTATTTCTTTGGTTATTGCGTATGTAACCAAATAGGATCTTGGAATGTTCCAAACAGTTCTGTAGAAAGGTTAGCTCATAGTTCCTTCGGAGTTGGTTTGCCTTACGCTTAAAAACACCCCGTTTTCGTTTGCATTCTTGAAAGTATTCAACACTCCCCGTTAGTCCAAACCACTTCCACATCTTATTTATTTTTTAAAGAAGATCTGAAGTTTGTGGTTTATCCACAGTGGATAATTATTTGCTTTCTTCAGTTTAAGGGGACAGTAAAGATGAAGAAATCTTTTAACCAACGAGCTGAACCTACTACAGCATTCCTCAAGGGTTCCCCGTAATGTGGTTATTTACGGTGTTGCTGAGATTTGTGTGCGCATGATGGACAAATCTCCCAGATGTTTGTTTCCAGTTGCTTAATTGATTGATGCTGTAGGAACATGGTCTACTCAAAGAGCAGTAAAATATTTTCACTAATATCCATTGGCTGTAGACCGTGTAAATCCATCACACAATCCTCATCTCGGGTGAACAGAAGATCTAGACAAATCAGATGTTATCCAACACTTACAGGTGTCCCGAATGGTACATTCTGGAAGAGTAAGTTTTCGGTTGCCATCTCAAGGAAACGATGACTGAATGTGTCTGCTGGACCCTAAGTAATCCAAGTTTGCCAGTTGATATTAGGAGCTCTAAATTCTCTAACGATAAGGAGATCCTTGTTCAAGCAAGTCTTGGTCAGCTCCGTTAGGAGAATGACATCGCGTTCGAAATTATGGTTTTGGAGATGGTATGCAATTGTGAATGCCAGTGGCCAGGCGTACTTAATTGTAAGACTTAAAGATAAAACTTCAACTTCTGCTGTCATGGGATGTGGCTCGGAAATAGCAGTTTTATTTATGCTATCATAAACAGCAATTCCTCCTCCTTGGCTTCTCCTGCCTATTCTAACGAGTTGATTATCACGGAGGGATACTTCATCTTCTCGAATATCTTCTGGGGGGCACGTTTCTGTCAGGGCAATTTTATCTAGCGGTTGTTCATCAACAAACGTCCGGAGCTAAATAATTTTTTTGAACAAGCTTTGTACATTTGATTATATGACCTATATATATGTTCAGTCTTCTTGGAAAGGGCCAGCTCTGAGGTTAAAAGCGGTCTGTCTTAAAAGGACCTCTTCATCACTATGATTTTATTGTCCAGTATTTGGAGCCATTTTTCCCCTCTTTGATCCTCCTTTTCAGTTCTGTCCTCAGCTCTCTCATTTTGTGGCTTTCCCACTGGTTTGTAATCCGCCTGAAAAAACACACCCCCTGTTTGAGTTACAAGGACCTATTTGCCGTTCTATAAAGGATGAGGCCTGCACTTCATTTCTGAGAATAAGTTTTAGAGGTTTTGGTGATTACATTTCATGGGAAGCATCCACTTTCTCTAAACGAAAAGCTTCGTTAACGATAACGTATTCTCCATTTTTAAGAATGGCATTTGAATATGTTCGGAAGAGATCAAAATCATGTGCTGGCCTTTCCTTCGCAATCGAAGAAGTTGAATCAGAAACCCCTTTTATGATTATATTTTGTTTGCGGTTAAGATGCCTGATTGGTAAGTTGGCGCCCTGATATTTTGATGAAGCTTTAACACCAGGATGAATTATATTCTTGTGAACTTTGCTTTCTGCGTCAGTCTTAACATTTTTGTATGATATAGTCACTTTAAGTCACTTTAGTCACTTTATTGAGGGAAGTAGGCTTTCGCCCTGGTTAACAAGAGAACTTAACAGGCAGCTAAAGAAGAAGAATAAAAAATGGAAGGTATTCAGATAGATTGCAAACTGTGTGCGTCAATACCTCGAAGTCAACACCTACTCCGGTTCTAAGTGGTGTCCCCCAAGGCTCGGTATTAGGGCCGTTACTCTTCTTAGTGTACATCAACGACTGTGTCGACGACCTGGATTGCAGCGCCATCATGTTTGTAGATGATGTTTAATTGTGGAGGGTCATCAGATCTGATTTCGATAGGCACGCACTTCAAGAGGATCTCAACCGTCTTAGCAGCTGGTCTGCTCGTTGGCTCTTGAATTTTAACGTTGGGAAGTGTGTGGTCCTAAGACTGCGTACAAGAAGGACCAGTGAGCAGGATGATTCCTACCAATACATTCTCAATGGGCAGCCTATTTCAATTGTTGAGGAACAGAAGGACCTCGGTGTTCTATCGAACTCCCTCACTTAAACCATCTTCACAGTGTTTAAAGGCAGCTAAACGTGCTACACAGGACTTTTTGCGCTCAGACGTGGATTTGTGCGCAGATTGATAAGGAACTCTTCCGAAAAACCTACGAGGTATTTGTTCGATCTCACTTGAATATCCATCCAGGCCTGGCGTCCATGGTTTAAGAAGGATTATCTACAGCGGGAACTACTGCGCGAGGGCTACGAAGATGGTCAAGACCTGTCATCTGGCCTTACGAAGCCGCAGACTGGTTGAACTTGATTTGTTTCTCTAAATTACAGGTAACTACGCGGTGACCTCATCCAAAACCTACCGGATTGTCGTCAGAGGCCGCAATTGTGTCCTAGAATTGGCTGACTTCTTCGAATTGGCTGGGACGGAACATCAGCGGGTCATCCCTTTTAAACTGCAGAGGAAGTTTGTCCACACGGAAGTCCGTCGGAACGCCTTTTCGCAGAGAGGGTCGTTGGAGCATGGAACGGACTCCCCTGACGAGGTGGTCCTTTCAGAAACCGTTGACACATTTAAATTCAAACTAGATACTCATTTTCTGAGAAACTATTGTCAATATAATGAAGATTGTGTAAACAGTGGCAGGTTGCGCCTGGCCCACACATATTGATGACCCTACATTTTCATTTGTCAGATATATCACTGTAAACGTTTGTACTATTGACATTTTTGCATGTGAATAGGGAGCTCAAGGGCGAAAGCCTACTTCCCTCAATAAAGTGACTTAAAGTGACTATATGTATGTCAAGCCGATGTTTAAATGTATACACAGACTGGGACATAACAATTGCCTCAGGTAGGTAAAGCTGACAGGTCGCTGTATTGAGGGAAGTAGGCTTTTCGCCCTTTAGAGTTCCCTATTCACATGCAAAAAAATTTCAATAGTACAAACGTTTACAGTGATAAATCTGACAAATGAAAATGTAGGGTCATCGATATGTGTTGGCCAGGCGCAAACTGCCACTGCTTACACAATCTTCATTATATTTACAATAGTTTCTCAGAAAATAAATATCCAGTTTGAATTTAAATGTGTCAACAGTTTCTGAAAGGACCACCTTGTCAGGGAGTCCATTCCATGCTCCAACGACCCTCTGCGAAAAGGCGTTCCGTCGGACTTCCGAGTGGACAAGCTTCTTCTGCAGTTTAAAGGGATGACCCCGCATATAGTCCGTCCCAGCCAATTCGAAGAAGTCAGCACATTCTAGGGCACACTCGCAGCCTCTGACAATCCGGTAGGTTTGGATGAGGTCACTGCGTAGTTGCCTGTAATTTAGAGGAAACAAATCAAGTTAAACCAGTCTGGCTTCGTAAGACAGATGACTAAGATTATTGACCATCTTCGTAGCCCTCGCCTGCACTCGTTCCAGCTGTAGATAATCCTTCTTGAACCACGGACGCCCGGCCTGGACGGCATATTCCAAGTGAGATCGAACAAATACCCCGTAGGTTTTCCGGAAGAGTTCCTTATCAATCTGCACAAATCCACGTCTGAGCGCAAATAAGACATGTGTAGCGCGTTTAGCTGCCTTTTTAAACACTGTGAAGATGGTTTAAGTGAAAGTTTATTAGAACGCCGAGGTCCTTTCTGTTCCTCAACAATTGAAAGGGCTGAAATTCCGGTTCTCTAGTGAATACCGAGGCAAAAACCGACCTAAGTACTCGGCTTTGTCGCAATTTTCAACGACTTCAACACCATTCCCATCCATGAGTGCTGCTACTGGGTCCTTGTTTTTTAGTCGACAGTTGATATAATGGAATAAAATTTTGTTTATATTCAGCCTGTGGAATAATTCTTGATTCATAGTTCTTCCTTGCCTGACGAATCATTTTTTACAGCGTTTCTTTGACGACGAAATTCTTTGAGATGCTCTGCTGACCTTGTTTCCCTGAATACCTTCCATTTTGTATTCTTCTTCTTTAAGTGCCTGTTAAGTTCTCTTGTTAACCAGGCGGGGCGACTATTATTTTTTGCATCTTCACTGGACAAAAGCGTTCAATCAGATCAAAGTAAGAGAGCTGGCAGCTGTCACACGATTTTTTTCGAGGAACCTATGCTGAGCCGCATTATGTAGGTTATTCTCTGTTAGGTGACGCATCATCTTGTTCTTTGATCAAGGTCTCTTAGATCTTCGACACTGCTGGC
>WEDG01004086.1:0-123875 GCA_017591395.1 Schistocephalus solidus | reverse complement strand
GAGTTGGGTACCAGTTAGAAGCGGCCAGCGTACGAGATGGAGCTGACTAAATGCTATCTGTGGTGGTGCTACCCCCTAACTGGTACCCCTACATACAACACTACACTCGACAGTTCGACCGTCGATTTCCTGACGATGTCCAACGTATGCTCCACACCAGGTAGTGCAGGGACGGTGACTTGCACGTGAAATATTTTAAGTGATAGTAGCCTTGCGCTGCAGTACCGACTTATCGCATCCCCCACCTGAACCCGGTGTCATGACAGAGTCAACAAGACCGGAGGCGGGAGACGCAGGTGGCTGTGCGTGGCCGGAGCCGCCCCTGGATCGCACCACCACACCTGAACACAATACACACAACTCATGAATCAGCTTTTATGTGTACGGTTAGGCTTTAGGCTTAATTTTCGATAAGGTTGCGTTGCGTCTTAAATTTTTAGTCTTAGGTTTTGAAATTTGGTAGATTGGGACAACGGTTGATTTTCTGTGTTCCAGAAAACCGTTTTGACAATTAATGCGTCCCTTCTAACTCGGTAGCAAAATATTTTATGGCCCTGCTAATGTATCCAATCGACAGATATGCGTCTAATGCAGGAACGGTCGTGCTGAGGTTATAACTGTTGAACGGACGATAAAAAGGTGGTAGCGCGTTGGTTACGAAAAGAACTTAATGTGCCCACTGTAATCGTTCAAGTAAAGCGGTTTTAGAAGTAAAGTAAACCGCATTACACGCCTATCTACAGGTCAATTTTACCTCCAAATCATTCCCATTGTGTTCGTTACAGTTAGCATCTGTTGCTGGGTTAGTAGGTTGGCAGAGCCGTCCGTTACCAAAACGTTTTGCAAATTTCGGTGATTTTTCTCGCAACTTAGCAACAATGAAGTCTGATCTGATCTCAAATCATTGTCTTCGGCAAAATACCTCTAACTACGAGGCCCCCTATGGTTCTACTCTACTCTTAACGCGGTTTTCTGGTAAACAAAATTGACGTTTCCACTTGCGATTGCATCCGCTATCGCTTTTGCGCTGACCGACTGCGATAAATAGATTAATCTACGCGCATTCTGCCAGAAAAATTCACCTGTGCTATGGACAGAGATTTAATTACAGGAGGTCTGTCGTATGCTGGAACGAAACCGGCCCAACTACCACTAATGGTATGACCTGCGGTGACAGGGGTCAGCGTTTAAGAGAGGGAGGGGTTGGCACTTCGCTGACACTCCAACACGCCAACCCCATCCTGCAAGAGCCAAAGTGACCTCGGGGTTTTCTGAAACAATTTCGGATTTGTGGCCCGTAACACGTGCTGCATCCTGTGCACGGCGGCCCTAACAGCATTACAGCCTAATTCGTGGCTGCCAGACAGGTGCCAGTAGGAAACAACTCTTCCCTTAATTCATCCCCGCACCCAGAGCGCACATTTCTAAACGTGAATTCCCGAATCATTTAAAGTTGTGAACCCTGCGCGCGTGAGCACGCACGTGTTTAGGATGCCTGATGATCATTGATCAGATCGGGCCACGCCAGTCATTGCAACTATGCTGCCGTAGCAGATGACACACAGGTAGCCCGTACTGGTAGGCTAGTCGTGTCCTGGGCACTTTAACTTAAAGTCCTTCACCCTTGGAAGTTAGCTAAATCATTTTGTCATCTATTTGGAGTGCATGAGACGACACCACAAAGCCGACTCGGAGGACCCACAGAGGACCCGAACCCCTCTCAGCTGCATCATGCAGTCGCAGAAGCATCGGTGAAACACGTGTCTGAGCGCGATATACTCCATGTATGTCTATAGTTTTGGACTGAATCATTTTTCGCTAAATGAATAAACTCGTCCATGAAGAAGAAAATGGCCAGTTTATCTTAGGTTTGGCGTGAGAAATACTTCTTAGAATCTCTGCTGTAAGATGTAAATTATCAAGGCCGAGGGCCAACATAGGAGGCGACTCCGGGTGGCTAATAAAATCCTGATTTTCTATCTTATTAAATTTATTTTATGGAAGAGCACATCTATTTCGCCGGCGAGCAGCTGGAACTTAGTCAGTTACCTTCTAAAGCCAGCACCATGGCGAGGCAGATGTTTGTTTTAAAGGGTAGACTCATCAGAAAGGGGGCTTTTCGAAGGTGAATAACTAAGGGACTAACCTGAGGGGAATTTCTTATTTCGAGTGCTCTGACGACAGCACTGGTGATATCCGACTGCCTTTTGCCCGTTGCTAACCAGCCACAGCAACCGCAAACTGTCCCGGTACCATTAACCCAGTTCAGGGAAAACTGAATGCCTGCCAGATCTTTTGTTACAGCGCTAACGCCCACACAGGTGGGCTCTGCCCTCAAGACGGTGTGTCCAATTCCGGGAAATGTAGTTGAACGACGAAAAGGTCATGACTTTGCAGTTTCCTTGCCTAATGTTTGTTACTGACCTTCTCGGTGTGGAGGCTCGTCTTTGGCTGTGGAGATCAGGTTTGCAGTCGGTTACTAAAAATGGTTGATTTTCTCATCTCTCCACTCTCACCCCATTTTTACTGTGGAACGCCAAAAATAATTGGCGGGTAAGTAGGCTTTAGTGTGCAATATCTTTATTTTAGCAAACCTAGGTATAATGTTGGTCCACAAGAAACCTTGACTGATATTACATTATAGTTTTGCAATTATAGACTTCTGCGCTTTTGGCAGAGTTAAGTTATCCGTATTTAGAAGACTCTATGGTGAGCTTCACGTGTGACTTCAGATAAATTCTCATCAGATCAATTAAATCATATTTTCCTTAACCCAGTTATCACATAAATGAAATGATCCGGGGAAAAATTTATCGAAGTCAAATATATGCTTCCAAAAATACTCTTAAAAATCACATTATGTGCATTTTTCGTATCGTTTCCACAAAAATTACTATAATTTCTGCCCAGTTCTGCGATGTGTTGCCAGCCGACTATGGCTGGTTTGAAAAATTTCAATAACATGCTTTGTTCACGCTAGCATAACGGGACACAGTCTCGCCTCTCGGAGGAAGTTTCATGCGCTGAGATAAGTCTCAATTTAACGGAATGATTCTATCTAATGAAAGTCACTAAACATCCCATTTTTATCTTAATAACTGTAAACTTGATTATTATTCTATTCAACCAAACGTAACAAAATGAGTTATGGGTAAATGAATTAAATAAAAGCAAATTGAATTCATGAAAGGCAATGGAGGCCATCTAATCAAAGGAAGGTAAGTGGTCTGTGTACTCGCTTTTCGCATAAAATAATCACAGCTTACTGGAAAAAGGTCCATTGCAAATTAGTGTTTTTATGATAAAATCTTTTAGCATGCTTTTACCGTATTCGCAGCATACTTAGCTAGTAGTAGTGATTGCTTATGTGCACCCATGTGAAATTATTTTTGAAGTGTAACGTGCGTATTAGGGCAATTATAGGGTAAAAAGGTTATGTTTGGAGTTAAGATTAGGCACCATTAATGCATACTGTGTGGTGGGTAGGGCTAGACCATGGGAATATTTATCCCTTCTGGAATTTCGGACAAAGCCGTTTTTATTATGTGTGGGGGTGGGTCGACCATATTGCCGCGCTCTGTGGTGAGCATGTATCGCAAGCCAAATCAAAAGCAGTTCTTGTGGACTGTATTTTGCGAGCCTAGTATGGAAGTGAGCTGCCTCAACAAAAATTGCATTCTCGAGTGTCCCTATTAACTATGCCGCCTAGATATTCCAAAAATGAAAAATTTAATTCTACTCCAACGGTGGATAGGTATTTTTCACGCAGATTCGTGCAAAGCGGCATGAACTAACGAAAGACACGGGTTTCCTATTTTGGATTTCCACAGCAAAGTCCAACTGCGCTTCCGTTGAGAAGATTTTACTCCAATTATGGACTTCTAAAAAGGCACTCTTTGCGTGAAATTGTTTATGTGGCTATTTCTACATGTTGGCTCAAATAAGTCGCTGCATAAAATGCACCTACCCGATGTTGGAATGAACTTTCTGTACTCCTGAACCTAATTAGTCCTTGGTCTGGTTAAATAATCATAGTTTGGCTGTCATAAGTGGTGATACCCCTTCGTCCAGCTCACGAATTATGAGTTAATTTATAAGGCACACTTTGCGAAGCACCTAATGCATTCTTTTTCATCTCCTGCTGTGCGACAGCATTCCCCATTCGACTACGGTCGTCGTATTCGCATCCCACGAAACGAAAACACTGTTAATGTTGGATTAAATAAATATCGCCTTTTCGTGGCGACCTTCATTCACTTTGTCGTTTGCACACTCTTTTACCCCTGGCATCGTCGTCGGAACGAACTCTTGGTGGTGGTATCGTTCTGCGCAACAGGAAGGTCGTTGAGAAGACATGCGCAGTTCCAAACGGAAATTGGTCACAGTCCTGTTCGGCCACTCTCACTCCCTCTCTGTCGAGTCAGCTAGCTGACACCTTTGAGTCATGCCTTATTCCTCCATTATCTCGATTTGTAAACAATCTCTTTGCTATCAGCCGTCCAGTGTCCGCCGTTGATGCTATCCGGTAATTGATGCTTGGATAAAAAGCACTCTTATACGAACCGAGGCAGCAGCACTAACAGCGGATGAGTTTGGTGTGGTACCTCATGTCGTGTATAAACTGAGTCAACACAAATGGTTTCACAGCTCTTTGTCTTCATTCGACACCCAGCTAGTGGTAAGCTTTGCGCAGTTAGCATGCGAGGCAAAGAAAGATTATGGGCGCAGGAGGCTGAATAGCCTTGTCGATTACTGTGTTCAGTATCATAAGCTGGGGGTTTGGTTGGTCAACTTTTCCATGAGAGTAGAAGGGGAAGACCCACCTTTGCGAATCCGCGCAAATGCTTTTTACCTCACACAATAGCCATTACACAGAATCTGACGTTCCAAGAGGTATGGCTTAGAAGCGCCTCGCAAAGAACTGAGTGATTTTGATCTTTTATCGAGAGTCGTACAGTGGCTCTTTACTAAGCTGCCTTTTATGACCTTCTGACACATGTGAAAACCCGAGCAGGCCGATAATTGTCAGGCACATGCAACGTGCCTGGTCGTAAGGCATAGTCGCATATAGAGCCCGCATAGCCTCACCAGTCATTTTGACTGTACCCAACCTCAAACCATCTCTGACAATGTAGTACGATTAGGGCCAAAACGGCCAAAGGAGAAGAGGGAAAAGAGTGCGGTAGATTCTACCCAAGAAGGCCTAACTATAAACCACTCCACAGTACATACCCGTGCTGCGATGACCGGCTAGTCATGCGAGAACGAGGGCGAGATAAAGACAGGAAATTACCCCAGCTCACGCATCCAGATGCAATGATCCTTACTTTATCGTTGCACTTCACCTGTGCCATAATTGGCTGTCATTTAACATAAAAAATGATGTAATTAAAACTGGGAGTTCTTAGCAAATAAGTCCCTTTACTCTTTTCATGCTGGGCTACATAGTTTCTCGGCTTGTGTACGGTGCTTCCCATCATCTGTGGAGTTCTTTAAGGTGTCAGCTCATCCCCTCACATTTTAGCCCTCCTCAATATCAATTTGAGATCGCCAAATGACTGTCTGTATATAAAATATGCCAACGATATGCTTGTTAGCCATCCTCTTAAAATCCAACACCTCAAATCTCTGAAGCAGGGCCTGGACCAAGTTTCGGCATGGTCCTTGGAAAATGACCTTCTACTTAGCAGTCATAAATCCGTCCAGTGTGTTTTTCGACTGTTACCTTCTCTTAGACGTGAATCCTTGGACGTCCTTTCCAACGACAAATCCTCCTTCCGGTACCTTGGGTTTACTCTCGACATCCAATCTTTCATTCTCGTCTCAAATCTCAAACTCTTATTAAAATTTGTAAACTTCTCATTATATTCGTTGTTTACGTTCTCAACATATACCTTATATGGCGTTTCATCGATGCTTATATTCTCCCGCACATCTCTATTTTTATCCCATTATTTTTCCTGCTTTGTCTAAACTTACTCTGCTAATTTTAAAATGCATCCTTTGAGTGCTCTTTTTCTGCTGCCGGTGTATACTGTTTTTAGTGAACCCCATGATAGCAACGCTTCCAGTTTAGTGATGGAATCACGATGATGTTCGTCCATCCACTCCACTCCAACCTAATTGCCACGAAGTCGACCCATGCGCCGATGCTTCGTCATACACTGAGGCCACTTATATCAGCATTCTCCGTACTACCATTTCTAGAACGTGCAAGGAACTGGAGATGGCAGAAACTGGGATTGAACTGTGACCCTGTAGTAGATGTCCATATTTCAACCGGTTAGTTATTGCCTAATCTGTTAATTCCACTTTTGCTAAAAGATTTCAATGATACTTTTCAAATAAAGCTGATTCCTCTCTTCTTTACTGGGCGTGTTGTTTTGAAAACATTAGTGGGTCTCTTTGATGGATGGTCTAAATCCATCTCTTCCACTCTTCCAGGCGATAGTACATATGCCAACAGCCTTGCACTAGGGGCTCAGTTGTCAGCGTAGAGAAATATTCAAATATTTGTAGGTTTGCACTCCATCAGTTAAGACGCTAATTTTGTTCTCAGACCTTCTGGATATTCTCTTCCATTGCACCAACAACTCGCAATGATGAATCTGATGGTCAAATGAGTGAAATTTTCGAACGATAGTTGTGACTCCATAATTTTCGTGAGCACATCGTCTTTCCCCGACAGACAAAAGCACCCTGAAAGTACTCCATTGGTCAAGTTTCTGCGACGAAATCCAGTGTCTTTTACAGTTAAATGCCAGCGCCAAAGCGGGAGATCAGCAAATCTCGGAAGGAGAGAACCGGAGAAGTCTTTTGATTCAATATCTTACTCTATACAGAGAAGAAGATGCAGCTTGTGGGCGGGCTGACTCCATTTTTCATCCAAAACTGAAAGGGAAAAATGCATAAAAAGAGGTCAGAAGTTTCGCTAATCTGGAGCAGAATGAAAAAGGGGACCAGATCTGATGAGCAGAGTTCCACTCAGTCTAGAACTCGTAAAACTTAAAGAATTCAGCAGTCGGTTTATCTCAAAACCTTTTTCCGAATAATTTAGGCACATATTCAAAGTTTGGTCAAAGATGATAATTGTCTTCCATTCTATTACGCACTATAAAAATCATGATATCTGACTGTTTGATACTCTTATTAAAATTAAATCAAATCGGACAATAACTCGTCGATAAATTAGTGAAAAGGACACTTTTGGAAAGGGCGTTTTAGGGAAATACATGCCAATTGCCTAACTGTGAAGTAGTAATTCCCAACCGAAGTACAGCTATGTGTCACAGTCGATTGCACAAAATACACTGCTTGGCAAAGTTGCGTTCATCAAACAGATCTACCAGCTGGTGACCGAACACTTTGAGACACGTCATAATAAAAACTAAAAAGGGCGATGAGCCTTATTTTCGAAATATTTAGGTCCGCTTTCAGCTCAAGCCGTGTACGCTAAAAGGAGTCGACCCTAGTTTGCCAGAAAATATTCCGATTTTTGTCGTCTTATTACATTTTTATAGTAGGTTGTCGGAGGAAACTTCTCCTACACTGAATTGACTACGTTGACCTAAATCACCATTAAACGTTAGACCTGCGTCCACGGTGCTAAAGCAGTCATCTTTGGGGATCGAATTACCCAAACTGTCCCTGTAGGTCATTTAGCTCTCCCGGAGTGCGATGACGCGGCTTTCAGAAAAAACCGCCAAATGCAAGTGTGTTTAGCTTTCCTGCCAGCTTTTCAAGACTCCGCACCTGGTAACTTAGCTTTGTTAATGGTACCACTGAGAAAGGTTCAAAACACGCAAAAACAACACATGTTGTTTCGCTGACGAGCTTGCTCACTGAGGGCATATTTTTACGCAAAATAGAAGTGAGCGTGTGCTGTCCAATAACGCTAATTTGAAAATCCTCAAAAATTTCAATTACACATCAAGTAATGATCGCAGATTCTGTCTTCTCCTCATGTGAAATCTGATCACAAAACGCGTGAGAAATGCATTTCATTAGTTTAAAACGGCCTAAAGACATGTTAAAGCTATCTTACCGGAAGTGTAACTTCAACTTCAATTTTACTGGTAGCCATAATGAGAAGAATATTCAGGTGATCAAGTTTAAATCAAACTGCCCAAACATTAAAGGAATATTTGTTGTTAATCGGTCAGGATATTCCAAACAAACGACACTGATTTTTTAAATAATTTTGAAATGAAATCTGAGGTAAACGTTGATATTTATGTTGTTTTACAATTGAGCACATTTTTGCCGTGCCTATACGCATGCCATTTCTTATAAATTATCATATCGTTTATTCATCAGATAACTCCAACTTTTGACTTGTGATTCCGCAAGCCAGGGAAATAGAACGAGGAAAAAGGTATGCAGACTTGACGGTTAAATGACTGCCAATACAAGCTAATTAGCGAGTTCATAGGCACATTTGAGAAGAAAGATATGTAATCGCCCAACAACGATTTCAGTTTGCATGACCATTCGGATTCCCAGTAGAAATTATCATCGCCTCATATCTATGACCCTCTCTGAAGAAGGGTTCGAGTCCAAATCCGAAACTATAGCATAATTATATTCCCTCTTGAGCTATTGCATCGCCTTCTTTTCAGTTAGAGTGTCTTTGGTTGCCTCCAAAAACAAAGTGCTATGTCGTTTAAGAGGATTAAACTTTGTTTATGTTTGTTGGTTTGCATTTAAGTTCTTTTCATAAGTCAAAAAATGGTTCATAAATACTTATGTAAGTTGTGAACAGCTAGCACCACGTTTTCAGTTGTCCATTTTTCCCATGGCATATACGAAAACACTAGATTTTAAGTTTTTTTTATAGTATAATAAAAGCTGTAGCTCCTTCTCAGTAGGTGTTCCCAATTAGAGATATCTTTGGTTGATTTTCTCTGGTGAGGTATTTTCTATTTGTTGCCCAAAGTTCCATATAAAGAATTCTCTCAGTCAGTCTGTTTGTAGGCGTTTAGAGGTATTCATTCAAAATTAGAAAAGAAAAGTATTTCCTGACTAACCGCGGTCGTCCTGTGATGGCCACCCATTCGGAGAGCCTCTCTAAGTACTTTCGGAATTGTTTGACATCTTTGAACAAATTTTTTCGCCCAAACTGTCTTCCATCATTGGAGTCCTCTTGGAAGGTTTCAATGAAGTTGAATCGAGGAAATGTTTTCTGAGTGTTCACAAGGCAGGGCACCATCGTTAACAGAAGAAGACACAGCAGCATGGCGATGGAAACACGATCCCTTCTCTTGTAAATCATAATCACGTGCTTTTTTTCGAAAAAACACAAAAGTATAATCTTTTACTCTCTTCAGCAACTAATGACATCAAAAACCTTACTGCAAAAAATTACCTAACCGACACCTGGTGCCCCAAGACTTCACAGTTAAAGTTTAAGTTCACAGATGAAACAATGAGATGACCATGCTACAAAACGGCATACGTTCTAAGAAGATTTCTAGGCGGTTTTCTCTGTTGCACACCAATTTAAAATGGTTTGCCACGCTGGCTGTCCTTGAATTGACCGTTCTGCTGCCTGCGTTGTCACCTCGTCCAAGTGTGACTTGCATTTTCGGTTCCCGCCCCGAAAGACTCCGTGAGTTTCGTTTTAGGACTGTGTAAACGTATTGGTAATGTACGGCCAACAGAAGGCTCCAAATCGCCCCTGATTTAGTCTTTTTCCAGTGAAACAGCCCTTTGGAGCAAATTACTACTGCGGACCACCCCACCTTGAAAATCTTATCACGTGGCAAGTTGACGAAATACTAGTCCTTCCTGTCGGACATCAGAGATGACTCCCATCACAATAAGCGTACTTGTGCCTGATGGTGTTGAAAAAATTCCCACAAGGACTAGGCCAATCTGGAGAGGAAAACTACTTTTTTCGTGGATGCAATCGCTTTTTAATGGAAAAATCAAGCATTTCATATCCCTATTTGGATGAACACTTGGAGTTGATCCTACCCTTCTTACGATTTTCTTGTGAAAAATCTGCTGCACCTAATTTTATTCTATATTAGATTACTACTAAGGCCATGCACAATAACTGGCAAGAAAAAAAATTTAATTTTCACTACAATGTGTTGGATTTACTTGGCATACGAAGACTAAGAGGACCAGGAAGATCTTAATCATCAGATGAGAAATTAGATAAGTCATGCAGCGTTATAGAAAATGCCAAACTCAAAAGACGTTATCTGAGTTTCAAGGTAAACTAATCTAAACAAAAAACTACGAAAAAATAACAAAAAGCAGTTTATCGCCAAGTATGAGTACCTATATTGCTTTTAGACTATGCTTTGAAAGTTCTTAGTAAATGACTTTTAAACCAGAATAAGCATCCAAGCTTACATTACTTTCATGTAAAAGGAAACGCGCCAAATGCGAATGTCCTCGTTCAGTGGCAAGTACTTACCAAATGTTTTCTTAAACTGCACTGGCCTTTTTATTGCCGCTATTTTTACTGGTTGGATGATGCAGCGAAGCCCGCCTGCTGTTTAGCTGTCTTCCAATTCGTAGAAAATATTCGGGGAGCTGAGAGGCTTTAGGGTGAACCTGCCAATCAGGGAATAAAGTGAAGTTATGTTTAAATAAAAAAAGGCGATGCATGTGCACAAATAAGATTTTGCATGGTACTTCCTAAGATACCTCAGAAAATGGGAGCACCTGCTTACTGACAAATCCAGTTCTCAAAAGTTTGATACGTGGAGACGCAAAAAATTCAAAACAGACTATGAGTGTAAATTAATCAGCAATGAATATCCTAATTAATGGAAAAATGTTAAGTACCCAAGGAAGCACAATATTCTTCCTTAGCGTTTTCATGACTTAAGGTTTAAGAAAATTCAATTTTTTAAAAAAATAATTTTTAAGATAACGGTTTTAGCCTCTTCTTACTAACACGTTCTAATAATATGCTTTAAAACGAATTTTAACTAACTGTTGCCCTCGCTCCTATGACACGTCACGGTTAGCCGACCGGTGTTTTAGTGACTGCTTTGGGGTAAATGTGGACACAAGTTTATGGCCAATAGAAAACTTGTATAATACAGTAACATTATTCACTGATAGAGGAGACCCGATTCGGAAGTGGATTTTCACTGGAAAATCAGTGATTAGCTATTGGGATCAGGCAAGTACCCTTTTCTTATCGATAAATTTGTACTTGTTGATATGCTTTCTCACACGAAAATTTATTAAAATAAGCCCGTTAAGCCTGTCAAGCTTCCTCGTACATGCATTTATGCTGGCTTTTGCATGATCAGTCGGCAATGCTAACGGGACTGTTGGAAGTTTAAGGCATACATTTTTGGATATCTTCGGTGTTTGCAAAAATTAAAGCCATGCCTGTTTAAAGAAACGCTCAAAATTTCACTTTCGTACAAAATGGCTCCTAGGAAATATAAAAATGATGCAGCATGTAGGAAGATGGCATACTCATTTCATAATGCGTACCAGTGAGTATCTATTTTTAAAAGTGTTTAAATTTTCCTGCCTTTCATCAAATTTTTTCAATGCACGTTGCGTGCTTTTCCTAAAATTAATTCAGTCCTTCGTTCGCGTTCCACTGAAAAAGTTATTTTTTGTTTCCTAGCACACGGCATTAAATGTTTACTATGGTAGCGAAGTGACCGATAATTTTGTTAACAGGATAAAAATAAAATCGCAGTTCTGCTGTCAGCTTTTCTTTTTAACCTCCAAAAATATGTTACTCGCGATGTGTCGATGCGATATTTCTCCATAGACCAACTCGTGCACAAAATATTTTTCATTAATTAGCGTTCTATTCTTCCAAAACAAGAGGCATGCCACTAAAAACCTCAGGCTTGCGCAGCGGAGATGACGATCACTTTTAAAACACATTTTTGTTTATGCCATTCATAAAAATTGATTTTTATGCCTCAAATTATTTGAAAAAAGTACGCAAATAATTAATTAAGTTACCAGATAATTACATTATTTTAAACTTGCAAAGTTACTCGTGGACAATCCCGTTATGAACTGGAATAAGCGTTCCCAATGGCGGGTACTCGATGGGTACCAGCTTTGAAGAAATCGGAAATTTATTTGAATCCACTTTCAAAAGCGTCAAAATGTAAGTTACATCTAAATAATGCATAGAAAGTAGTGAATTTTAATGGGTTTCGATCAAACGATTACTGCGAAGGCTTTGAGTGATTTTCGCAACATCACCTTAATACTTTTTCCAAATTAAAAGCCTGCTCAGATTATCTTAATTTGCGCCCCATGAGTTAGCGCAAAGTATAGTCCTCTCAGGCAGGGGAAAAATTGAAACCTCAAACTGAATCAGGGTCATTTGAGTTAAACACGGATTTGCATATTCTTTAAGAACTGCTCCTTAGGGCGTGCGGCTTAACAAGATGACATGTTTGAGTGATTCACCTATAACCCCTTCAGCCCACGAAATCTGTCTGGAATTTTATGGCCAATGCCTTGTTTTCACTGGCTAGAAAGTCATTTGGCCCTTTCCTTCAGACCTAGGTGTAACCTGATTCGACGTATATTTATCCTCCCTGTGCTAAAAGAAAACCTTACAACTATTTGCTTGTTCAATTAACTGAATCATATCAAATCTGTGAGATCGGGTGTTGGTTTCACTTGAGGTAGTCCAGCCTAAAGGACACCAGTGAACTAGCTTAACTGTCACCAATGCCATAGCTGAGTTCATAAAAATCGACTTATTTTTATATACACTTTACTCACACTCACTTAATGCACTCACTTTGCCCAAAGCCTGTGAGACCAAACTGAGGTTGCCTCAGTCTGCTAAAGTCTACTAGTCTCTTAAGCTGCCAAGTGGCAGTATACAAATATTGCATACATCTACAATGTTGGGGATGCAGGTACTGACTTAAAGGCCGGACAGCAGGGTTCCAGCTCGAACCCATCTTCAGAGACGACATCTGAAGATGGGTTTGAGCTGAACCCGAAACGTCAGGCAAAGAAAGTCCTTGTCCAAGTGATTGCATCTAATTCTTCTCTCTTCCTTCCTGGGATTCGCATTTTCGCTTGAATCAGCATATCATATCACAGTCTTGAAGTTCCTGCAATAGTATCCATGGCTTCCTTCCGATTGTGATTTTTCAATGTATAGTATATGAAAATATTCTGATAAAAATCTGATCTTTTATACGCATTAGGCGGTAAAGTACTTAAGACTGAACCTGCAAATCTGAGGGAAATCTCGGTGATCATGAATGTAGAACTAAAATGATTCCATCTCTTGAGATTCCACTTATTCTGGCAAACGCTTGGTGACCAAATCTTGCATTGCACGCGTAGAAGGGTTGCATCATATTGACAGGCAATGCGTTCACTTTGTGCTGTCTTCATATATTTTTGCCATCTGAACCTGATAGGGAAGGGAGGAGAGAGAGAGAGAGGGTGTTAGATATGTTGCGCAATTCGGCCTCATTATAACTCCTTTCAAGTGCGAGCTCCCGGTCTCCCGCCCTCCGTGGCACGCGGTGATCATCGTTACCCACGAAAGTCGAATTGTCACATATTTGGACAGAGCAAAGCATTTTGCACCAAAGCGGTTATACCAACAGACCTATCATTAATAAGCCCTATGGTTTTCTAGACATGTCAGCTCACCACATTAATTTTTCAGAAACATTTAGCCAATGGGCGAGATTAGCAATATTTGCATTAAAATCATCCAACGGGATTACTTACAGACTTTTAGCGAAGGTGCATTTCCTGGCAATTTTTACTTCCGGTAAACATTATAAAAATGTATTTCCTTAAACTATAGACAGTGTCGTCCATTTATTGGCAAAGATATTCTTAAATTTAAACCCTAAATTCGAAAAATAAGCTTTGGCTACCTGCCAAAACAGGTCAACACAGTAAATGCTTGGCAGCTGAGTTAACACTGACAAGACGAAAACTGACGATTTTGTTTGCAAGCACAGTGGAATTTGAGGCTGGGTATTTTTACGCTCAAATACCGGTTTTTTACAGGTTTTAGTGGTAGTATAGTCGAAAGTATATTCATTGTCACCTGGCAAATTCTGAAGATTTAAGGGCATTTCCTCTCTGTACAGAATACGACTTATCGCATGCAACGTAATGACGAAAATTGAGACGATTAATTCTTGGCAAATAAAATACGGTATCTTTTATTCAGTCATCGCGCTTATTCAGGAAAAAATCCTTTTGCAAGAATAATATATTTATACATAGTTTTGTCAGCCTTAATGGCTGAAATTTAGAGCATAGCTATATTTAACCTTGTGTTTCGACTGTTGTGTATGCAAATAGTTATCTTAGCGTAGGTTTGCGTGTTTTTTTGAGAACAGAGTAATCTACACATGAACATTTGAAAAAACGGAATATGTCGCATCTGAAAATTGATTTTTTTTTCTCACCGTATATAAGATGAAGCAATGCACAAGCAACGCCGTTGTTTTTAGAAAACCAATGAAATTTAACTATTCGTTACATGTTGATTTGCAAGTTCATTTGCTTTAATGCTCTAAAATGCAGTAATAATGTCTACTGTTCAACATTTTTCAGCCCTTTGTGATTACTCTCATATTTTGATACGGATCGCCCCCCCGCCCAACATATATTAAAATTGAAGCATGTAGTACGATACCTTTTGTATCATCTTGTATCAACTAATGCGTAATTTAGGAACGACAGAAGATTTCAGTTTTGCAAGAGCCACTTCGTCGTGTATTTTAAATCTTTGAACGGAATCTAAAAGTAAAACACATTCACCGAAAAAGGCTGTAATTTAAAGAGAAAAGTGTGTTTATTCAATTTCAGCAGGGAAATTTGTCACTTATTTCCTGAGAAGTCAAAGAAAACCTGTTCAAAGTCCCAAAAAGCTAACAAATGCAGACATCCGCCATCGAAATGTGTACTTAAAACGCGTTTAAAATAGGTAATTTTTACGACAGTTTTATAATTCTGTGAATATTCCCATGTTAAACTTGAAAAGCCAAGTTCGCCTATGCAAAGTTGAAACTAGATCGATCTCCAGTTCTATTCTTGTCACCAAAAGAAACCTTTGAAGCTATTAAACGCACAGCAGTCAACAGGTGCTAGCAACAGCCGAGGCCATTGCTCTCCGGCTAGCAGAACCAGCGCTGTGCTATCAAAAAGACACTAATACAGGCGCTCACTCTTCCGTTGCCAACAGCAACTTCGGGTAGTGTTCACACGCCATCTCCACCTCTTGAAAAACTGTTGTTCACTCCGCGTACTTGACAGTGACATTCATTCCCCGTACTCGACCTCCGAACATCACTCACCCATTACGCTATTCCTCCCTCACTTCACCAGTCTCAACACGCCGATCTGGCCATGCAAGCTGCTTGGAAGCGATCGATATTGACAAATGGACGCTTATAAACCCCTCAACCTCTCATATTTTCATTTTCCCTGTAATTGTACAGGCCCGCTGAAGAAGTACCTAAAACGCGTTTTATAATTGATCTTACACATGAGTGATTGCCGACTTTTTCCTGTTGACCTTCTTTTCATGGCAATGCGGTTTGATGCTGGGGAGTCTACAAATATGGCCCATATGCATCAGAAAGAATGCCAGAGCAATTAATTTTTCGGTAAATGCTAGCAATATATATGTTCTTCTGAAGGTTTTTGTGTAAGCAGAGAACAGAATCTACATTCGTGGCCCATCGATTGAAAGCACTGAAGATCGCAGTGTTCACCGCCATTTTCAACGGCGATCTCAAAACTCAATGTATTCTAGCATCAGAAACATTTATAAAGACATTTAAATGAAAAAGGCTATTCTCTTTAATCTACGCAAAAATGGTACGTTTACGATTAAACCTGACAATTCCATTTACATTTACTGGTCACTGACTGGCATGGTAACATGTGACCCTGTGAAAGATTTTTTATTACTTTCGGGTAGTTATCTACGAAATTAAGCTTAAACCTGCCAATCGTATCCTAGAGTGCCGGAGAAACCAAAAATAAAGGTAGCTAATTCTTGAGAAACGCTATTGGAATATATAATCAGACTGCATGCCGCTTGGTAACGGCCATCCACCAAATTACACTCATTTTTGAAGGATATTTAAGTGTAGAATTCAATGAAGGATAACATTCAAACGTACAACGTTTTCTGTATTCTTTACTCGCGGTTCTGCGGGGAGAGCCTTCCGTACAATGAAAATTTCAATTAACTCAGATGAGTTATTTGGAAGTTGTTGGAATGTTCTGCTTTTCTAAAATAAGGTCCTATTTTTAAACAACGTAATATTAACTTTGATATATCTTTGATTTTTCAATTCGTTTCATTCTCTGCTATTGTTAGGCCTTTGAACTAGTCATTGGCGCCAGCTTGTGATTGCTTAGCAGTCTTTTATTAATTCTAACATTTTACATCAGGTAGATCACAAACTGCAATGAAAACTTCCGTTTCAAACGCAGTGCGCACTTGAGGCAGAAGCAGTTTGCATTCGAAGGCTGGTGTTTTTTCAATGCCCTATGGTTCGTTTTTATTGGCAGTGTGGTCGAAAAAATATTTATTTACATCTTAAAGATTCTGAAGTTTTGATGCCTAGGGGGAAGTTTTATGCTCTTTAAGGCATTTATCCAACAGTTTGTTCTTAGCTTTAAGAAATGTGGATGGCTTTTAGGTATAGCCACACGTCAACTTTCTGGTTGTCTGCATGCAGATTCCAGACAAATTAAAATCTGCAGGAGATGCCTCCGAGGTTGGCTTTCAACTGACCAATTTTTTTCCCGTCGTAGACGACCTTGGTATTTTTCACTTATGAGCGCTTAAACTAGTTTTTGGATAATTGTGATAAAAAAATTAATCAAGCGGGTTCCATTAAAACCAACGCAAGAGATTTCATGATTATTAAAAATTTATCTATGCATTAATTTGTGTTTATTTTCAGACCAGAATATTTTTACGGATTTTAAGTTGCTTTGAAGATTAAGTTGAGAAAATTCAACCCATTTTTTAAAAAAATAAATGCTGAAAAATGTAAGCTAGGATAGTAGGCCTTGATATATTTTTAAAAATAAGCGTCTGCAGCGTGTACCTGAGTGTAAAGTATGAATGGCAGCCTTAAATAAAACAATAAGTAAAATTGTTTATCACTTTCTAAAAATAAACCAGGGAGGCAGTTGCATGCTATGGACTCAGTCAATTGATTTATCAATCTGGAACCTGCATACGGATCCACGCGCAGTCACCTACAGACTCATGTTACTGATTTTTGATTGGATCCTATTCCCTGTAGATTTTTCTTGTTCTGTTACCACTTCTACCTCCGATTATAGCCTCTTTACAAGTTAGAAAGCTCAGACACAAACGCTGGTTGGAAGCCCGCAACGCCTAATCCATCGTATAATTACCATCATCAACTTGAATCATTTTTCATCTCCCGTTTTCATACGGAATCTGTCGACAATGCTAAAAAATCTGTTGTTATGCATTCTAATTCATTATTACTCCAGCAATGTTTATAAATGCATGAATTCACTACGATTTGAAGGCATAATATCGATAGGTAGTTTGAACAAGGGAAAACCCTCGAAGCGTGAATTGATAATTATTTACGTAGTTGTTGACTTTGTGTAGTCTTTCATGTGAAATGCTGTCCATTGTGTCCCAGCTCGCAATGGAATTTTTATTCAGATTTGTTTTTGATAGTTCCTCGTTGATATTCGTTAATCAATAGTAAGTAGCGGAGTTAACCTGTGTCATTTTGTTCTAAATGTTTTTAAGAGATACTGCTTTTAGGAAACTAAATTCTCACACATGTATTATGAAGCGCTTGAAGCAATTTGTCATATTTTCATTTGTGCTATTTGGTTGAACATTTTATTGTGGGGAGGTACGAAACTCTTGGGCGAAAAAGTAGCGTTTGGGGTAAGCATTATTCTTTTTGTTTAAGGTTGACTTATATGACCCCCTAAGCTAGTCATGAGAATAAGAATCGCCCGCATTACAGGCATCTTTTGCGCTAAAAATATAGACAGTAGTCTGGTTTGTGGTAAGAGTTTAGGTCACATTTAGGATTATATCTCATGTTGGGTTAAAGTTTGGTTGTAAGATAGATAAAAAATATAAATTTTTAATGCTAAGTGAATGAACTGAAGGACAACAAAAATGCGTAAAAACCGCAGTATAAAATCGTGCCTTTTAAGATGCGTGGCCAATCATCTATTTGAAAAATTGACGCAAAAATGCACGTAGACAGAGAAACGTTTGTGTATCTGACGCGATTTAAAGATCGCCGCAAACCATGATTGCTAAAACTGACTGAACCTTTTACTACTCAGTGATACCAACCACCATTCATCGGTTTTTTTCGAAAAATGAA
Source organism: Schistocephalus solidus (assembly GCA_017591395.1). NCBI lineage: Eukaryota > Metazoa > Platyhelminthes > Cestoda > Diphyllobothriidea > Diphyllobothriidae > Schistocephalus > Schistocephalus solidus. Next base: position 105,519 of record WEDG01004086.1, on the reverse strand, counting down.
CACAAACGGGCCAAAAATTATGATGGAAGATAAGACAACAGGAGTTTACTACATAACAACGCTATTCCCCATGAGTAAAATGAGTGAACGAAACTATGGAGGCAATTACCTTGGGAGACCTACCCCATCATTCGTATTCGCCAGACAGGTATTTATCAGATTATCGGTCGTTTTGGTCGATGCCGCACGGTTTTCTTCCGTAGCGCTGCGGTTTCTAGGACGCGGGACTTCCCTAGCCACTCTTCGATTAAGGAAAATGAATTTGAAATATCTTTGACCAGTTCACCACCAATTCTGTGTCATTAACATAATGCTGTTTCGTGGTACTAAAGCCGTTATCTGGATGCAAGCTACAGAAAGGACGTCTAAGCCTCGAGGTAACACGAGACACCATACTGACAGTACAGATACTAGCTAAAAGCCCAGACGCGTGTATCGCAGATATTCTGCCAGTGCGAGAAGTTCGGCGCATCGGCAATGCACCTGTTTTAGGTCTTACTGTCAGTATGGTGTATCATCTCACCCCAATAAATACTACTAACTACCTGTCGTCAGTTTAATGAATATGAAGCGGTTGAGGGACTTCGACCTGAGCATTCATACAAACATTTTGCATGCGTCTTTAGACCGTAGCATAAAGCGATCGACTCTAACATAGCATTTAATTTCTGAGGAAATAAACAAGCAAAACTTTTGAAACTAGAGTGCCTATTAGGATACACAGGGGCATGCTGAGGGATCCACTGATGAATCGAGCTCCTCGCAGCTGTGTCATGCAACAGCTCAGAAGATGGCAAAACAGGGGTCTGGGCATTTAATTAATGTCTATACAGCAAGTATGGTGTATCATGCAGCCCCAGCCTACAACGATAGCTGCGTCTGTGTAGTGGAAATTCCATGGTAACGGAGATGGCTCATAGAAACGGGGACACCTGGTGCCTGGTGTTTTAAGCACCAGTGCTGCCGACGCATACTTCAGGAATCCCATCCCAAGGATACAACTGGTTTGTGAGACCACTTGAGGGCGACACATAATCCGAAATACGCCATTTCAGTTTCCATTTCCTTTGCTGGTAATACGTTACGTCGGGACTGCTTGTTAAACTGCAAAGCAGCACTGAACTCCTGCTGAAAGTTACAAATAAAACAAAAACACGTATGACTTAAAAAGTGGCCTTAATTTTACGACGAAAGAATTAGGAGACATTAAAACGACTACGCAATTAAGGTGTTATAGTATATTTGATAGCGTAAACATTCACTAAATGACAAAGTTAACGCAGTTGTAGACAAAATTAATATAGAAATATACATTAGCTGGCCTTCCTCATGAAGTGTTTTCGATTAGACAGGATAACTTAGGTGGGTTGGAAAACCGAAAAATTTTGCTGAAAAACGCTACGATAATTCAGGCATAGCAAGATTACGACATTTGACTAAGATTTGTTCCAGGCGTCTGCAAAAATAAACCCTTTTTAAATGACAACTGAAGAAGCAAGTGGTTTTCCCCATTGATTTTCGATAACCACGTTAATCACAATTTACAGTAATTGCAAATAAAGAATTTTTCTTGTATGCGATGGATATAGAATTAAGTTTTTTAAATTAATATTTCATAAAACTTGTGTTTCAGTTTAAATAATTAGTTATTTTGAGATTTTCAGACGATAAAATGACCATTTATACAGCATTTTATGTTAATGTTAATGAACACTGCATATGAAATGCATTATATCATCAAACGGGCATTAGGTTGGGATCAATATCTAATGCCAAATCGGGCAACCTGCAATCGCATTGTCCTTGTCATTTTCAGGTAGAAGAAAAAAGTAAAATTCATCTATACAGCAGGTATATTTCCATAGAATATAGGAAACCGCACGTACTGTAGGTAGGGTTACAGAAATTAAATCAATTTAAAAATCATGCAAAAGACTCTAAGAGCAATACCAAGTTTTTAAACGACGTTTGTGTACTATCTACGAGAAAGAGATACAAAAATTGCGTAACACATAAAAATCTTTAATAAAAACCGTAAAAAGGTTTAAAAGTGTGAAAACTTCGGAAATAAAACATCACCATTTTTTGGGTTGTACAAGGATTTCACATATTTTGCAAATCTTTCAAAATATCATGGATAAAAAGTATTTAGGTTCCAAGTAAACTTTTGCGCATTCAGAAATTTGAATAAAACGTGGTCCGTTTTCATCGTAAAACTCAATAGGCCCAATATAAATGCTTCATTATAGCCTAGGGAAATTATATGTTTTTCGTTACACAGATAGTATGCAGTACGTAGTTTTAAAACCGTAGGTACAAATGTACCTGCAATCATCTGTAAATTATTTAGGAATTAAATTTTTAACTGAAAAATAAAATGGTTTAGACGTAAAAATTTGGAGAAGACTTTATTTGCTAATAAATTATTAGGAGAAAAATATTTTAACCATGTTAGTGCATAATATATTTGACTTACTGTGGGCATCAAAAATTACATGCGAAACATTCATACTGATTTAATAGCCCTTCGGTGATGAACCTCTTAACGATCGGTATAGAAACTCACTCGTCCTTAGGGTTGAGTGTGGCTGGCTAAGCCAGAAATGGCCATTCTGGTCTTTCTTGTCTTTCTTGGCATTTTCGATTTGCCTTTTCTACCGCAAGCCACTGTGTGGCTACTGATTGACCCGCGAGTACTCCAAGGCAAAGCGGAAGAAGTGAGGTCTATAACCGATTTTGAGCCCCCATCTACTATTGCTAAATTTTCCAATCGAAGATAAAAACAACGAACCCGTGTTTCAATTTCTTTTTAGAGCGTTAGGACTTCTTAATCAACAGGTCGGGTTTGCGCCTTCAGTGGTGCAACACCTAGGGTTTTGGATTGACTGACTGATGACGGCTAATATGCCAGAAATGGCTATTCCAGTTTCCCATCCACCAATTTTCCCCGTGTTGCCCACACTCTCCTCTCTTTTTCCCCTTCAATGCGTCAGGCGACCGGCCGAGCCTCTTACTCAGCTGGTAATCTTCAAAATAGGCCCAAGGCTGATATTTTTAGGCCTGTTCCTAATGATACCAAAACATACGGGATGTGAATGCGTGTTTCTGACCCAGTCGTCAACATCCTCATCAGCAGCCATAACCCAATTCAAGGCCGTAAACCGCTCGTAATTTGGCATTTTAGTCGAACGGGTTGTCCTTCAACCAGGTGCGATCGATCAAACGCTGACAAGTGGAAGCGGCGCCCGTCGCGATACGTCTAACTTTGGGAGAAAGATGGCCTACCAACATCTGATTCTAGTCTACTGTCTCTAGCAAATGTTGGGCATAACCAATGATGACTGACCAACACTAAGTACGCAGACTGGAACAACGACTTCTGGTTACTTGGTCATCATCAGTCGGTGGCCACATAGCGGCTAGCACTAGTAAGGGCGGATCCAAAATGCCAACAATAAAAGTAGTCATTTTAATGAATGTGCTTTCTTTGCATTTGATCAGAAAAGATTTCATTCAAAATTTTACATCCCATTATCACTGAAATATCTCTGAGATTTTGTTCTTTCTATTCAAAAATTTGTGAATTTTAATCAAAATTTCTGAGATAGGTGGAGCTACCGTATGTCCATAAAACATCCAAGGTGAGTAGATCGTTGCACCCAAACAGCATCACACAACGCAACTGGATAAGCTTTAGGTTACTAATCAAAACGTCTCTGCCCTCCCCAATAAGGCAACACTGCAGCCCCTCAGCTCTTGCAATATGAGCGTATTTTTCTTGATCCCTGGTGCGTGGGTGAGAGCAGGAAGGCTTTCGATTTTAGCTTCTTTGAGATCCACTCCCACGGCCCAACAACATGTTCCTCATTAAAATAAACCTGCACAATAACTTATCATACACATGGAATTTGCTAACTGGCAGAATAACTCGGTTCCTCTCAGAACTACTCTCACGTTGAAATGGCTCCGTCTCAATACCACCTGTAGCGCTTTCAGCCATGCGAGCTCCTAGTGGTCCACGTGAAAGCCCAAAGCCTTTGGGGATCCGTTCGTGTGTGGCACGCGTAAACGGGCAGTTTGGCATTGTCAGTCACTGCTCAGAGCAACCATCCGGCCGATATAAAATTGGGGAGAGTACACTGTGCAATTCTGCCTTAATATAAATTAAATCACGCGAAATTTACCGGTGCCGCGCACCACTGCATCGAGCAGTCGGCAGACGTTGCAACTTCCAACTCGTGAACTGCCCCTCCAATAGCTGACGAAGCAACAGAAATGAGCATATCCGCACGTCTGTTTTGGCAGACATTCCTTATTTGTATTTTCGTTAGCATACAGTAAAAGGATAGGTTTTTCATAGTGATTGACCGATCTTAATGGGCAAATACCAAAAACCAATTTGCTCCCACTTGTTTTCCTCGCGGATGGCCAATTTGCAGAGCATCCAGTAAACTCGACAGTGGACTGACTCATACGATATAGAAGGGCAAAACTACGGAAGTCCATGTTTTCTCGCGAGACTTTACAAAATTATGCCGTGTTGTTATTCGATCTAAGCTTGTGCTTGCGGACAACGTTCATTCAAATTTAACCTGGCTGAAGCTGATCCACATTCATGCTCCAGATCCTACAAAGTTGTGTTTTAGTGTTGAAGCACCCTCGCACTAACACCACCTGCCGCCATAGGGCCTCGACTCTGGATCCTATTTTTCTCACCCTCTCATAGAAGTTTTACTGAGCTTTTTGGTTAACATTTCCTAAGGTGATTCGTTTTTATTGTAAAGGCATGGTGACAACTAATCGAAAACATACTTTTGTTGACTTTTACTGTTTTGGTATCTGCATGATTATCATTGCAGAAGTTGTTGAAGTCTGCCTGGCGTGGAGGGAGTAATTTCGTGTTAAAACACTGATAGAAAATTGACACTTTTCGGTTGCGTTAACGGTAGGAGATTATGCAAGATGGTCAGCGAACTTGGAACGCGAAATGTTGTTGCTCACAAATACAATTAGTTTAGTTGCAGATTACAAGTGACGTCAGACATAAAATCACTATCTCGATTTAAATGTATTCAACGGTAAGTCACATGCAAATTCCATCTGAGGTCCTGGAAATAGGACTATTTTTAATTTTTATAAGAAAAACGATGGTTATAGAGTCTTTTATTTTTACTCAAAATTCAAAAAAAAAGAGGTATTTTAGGCAGTATTGACGAGTGAATAGTTTTAGCACAGTGTGGGAAACACTATGAACACACAAAGTTAGGGTAATCAAAATTGACAGTCACTGCGCCATAAAGAGTTTTTCAAAAGGAGCTTTAAACTAAGCTTTCAAACAAAAATGATGTTCATGTCTGGTGACAGGTGATAAATTTAGGAGTATTTAAGAATGTGAACACCTAACTTTAATAGGCTAACTTATTTACGTATGATATAAGGATTACGTAAGGTATACACAGTCATTTTTCCTACGATCTGTCAAACGTTTGGAAATTCTAATTATCGGTTATACAGATTTCCAGCTTAAAAACATATTTTTAATTATGGCCTTATACGAAGCGAAAGTTTAAAATGTTGAAAACTTGTCCTGTAATTAATTCCTGATGAAATATGCCGGTTTATCAGGAGTGATGAGTCCAAATTTAGCATATGAGAGTGTGTGTAGGAAGCTGTACATTACTAAGGGGTACGTAGATGGGCTCCAAACCGACTAAAATTAATTTTGCAGATGACTAATATTCTACCAAATAAATTTTTGCTGTACGTAGTAGTTCTCGACTGACGAACATTTTAGATGCTATCATGCTTGTGGAGAGAGTACAGTAACTGCAAATAGTTGCAGTAGATGTACATTTATTTAGACACTGATGCCGGTTTCATAAAAGTGGCCACAGCTGAGAACATTAACCAGTGCGCTGTAGTAGGTTGATACAGGAAGAGATATTCGAAAGGATTTCAGAGTAGAATAATTTTAACCCATGAAATGCTAAAAAAGCACATCTGGAATTAGACAAAGAATTAACAAAGACTAGGCTATCCAGAGTAAAGCAATTTTATGTGGAACATTATCCTAGTCACCCGTATCTGCCAGAGGGAACGCGCCCGTAGAAGGTTATTTCTTGAGATTTAATTTGAGTTACCTCCCTCCTTTAAAAATTATCTTTTAGGCCGGTCTTTATAGCCTTGAAAATTAAAATTCTGCTGAATTTCCCAAACTTTGTTAAAAGAGATAATGTTGATTAATCGCGTTGACAGGTGATTATTTAGGCTCGGAATTATTGCATGCCAAGTGCCATTGTTTATATCGCGTAATGATATAGTGCCATGATAAAGGAATTTTGACGTATTTCATATATGAAATTATTTTGCGTGTTGCCGCTTAGTTAAATAATAACTGATGTTCAAAATTACGGCAATTAAGTGGACACAGTCTCGATCGTCGCCTTTTTTACAGATTCATGGGGCGCTTCGTGTGCGCCAATATTTGAAGGGCCCGACCTGATTAAATCCACAGATCTGATGAACATTGTCGACAAAGACAAGGGGGCCTGGAAAAGGCATTTCTGGCACATTAGTGGTCATCAGCCAGCCATACCCAACTCCAGGTGTTGCACCACCCGAGGCTCGAACCCGTGACCTGTGAATTAGAATTTCAACACTCTAACCCCGGCCTAGTTATCTTACCGGGTTAGATCTCCATTAGATACTAAGTTTCAAGTACGCGATAAAGGCAGAATACGGTTTTACGGCTTCTTTTCAACATAGGAATAACGTTCTTGTAGATGTCACAGATTCGCACGTTATTCAACCGATATATAACAGCCGGAGTCCAATTAATTCTCATCGGTATCATCACCATCCACAGATTTTAGGATAGCCGAATCGGAATTCGTTCAACCTGAGAGACAGTCGAGGCCCGCCACGACGCCAGTGCTAAGAGTGGGCAGAGGGAATGGCAGCTGCAGGCGCTAATTTGCGTCCGTCCGCCCTTTCCCAGGGCTGTTGGGTTTTCTTCATGGGTCTAGTCGGTAGGCTCCCAGGCAGCTGACAGCCGACGGGTTTGGAGCATACAAGGCCGCCTGGTGAGGTTTTCTGCCGGTCAGGTTTGTTCATGTGTTTTTGCTGTCAGTCGTTCGATCGAGTTGAAAGCTGACAATCAGGTCTCTTGGACCTGGCTCGTGGGGTGCCCATCACCTCCATCCACGCCTTTGACCACGCCAAAAATCAAACTTATAACCAGAGTCCGCAGTGTGCCTCAAAAACTGCAGAATTCTGATCTGGTCGCCATGCAACCTCCGGTCCAACTTTGGAGCACAGTGGTGCTCATGCATAATGATTATCCTCAACAGCAGCAGCATCATCATAATCAGTATCCACTTCCTTGGTGATCGTCGGCAGTTACCGTCTTCACCACTATACTGTATGCCGTAGTCGACAGACTTGTTTCCTTGCTTTTACTATTGGGAAATTTGAATGTATTACCTGGCCGCGGAGGGTTGAGTTCACTTTGCAGGCAGTTCCCATCGTAAGCGATGCAAGTGGTCTGCCAATATATTCATTTTCGACGCTTCGCCATGGCATGGTTTGGTTGAAATTCTCTATTTAATCCTTGTCGATCACGCCTGCCCTTAGCAAGCGTTCGCTGGTAGGCATTAACCTTGATCAACTGTAGCATGTAGTTCAATTAGTATCTCTTCCAGTTAGCGTGTGTGGTCCGTCGTTTGGAAACCACGGTCACTCTGCTGTGTTTATATTTCAGTGGTTAATTGCACTAGACGACTGTGATCCAGAATGAACCACGTGGTAGATGCACTGGAGTAACACAGGATAGACTAGGCGCTATGTGGGCCAGGTCGGGCTGTGGCGCATGAAGATAGTTACGCCAGCCCGTCAGCCAAGGCGCCCACTCACACATCAGACAATTGACCGGTTCGGACGATGGTCTGATTGTGAGGGTGGGCTAGAGAGTGAGCTCCACGGCTCAGTGCATTTATTCCTCAATAGAGACCACCTGACGAGCTAAAAACTATCAAGGTGCGCTTGAAACTGTGGCTTTGAAAAGTGCCATCTGACGGAAAACTCGAACCGCGTGCGTTTGCGCGCAATGGACGACTGGCCCACTGAGAGTCAGGCTTCAAAGGCTTCTTTTTCATGTGACATTTATGACCCTCCCACTCAGTCGGATCCCAATCGCCCTTCTCTTGTTGTTGAGTTCTTGTTTGGTGTTTGATCGAATTGCGTGGGCCAGCGCCCTCTCTCATCTCCGGTTTTCTTAACTCTGTCTCAACACCAGGTCCAGGTGGGGAGAGTGGAACAGAGAGTGAGGTCGATGCAGTGCAAGTCTATTCTTACTATAATCAAGCACGAGTCACCATCCCTTCACCACACTGTTGTGAAGCATACGGGGGCCATCGTCGAACACGACGGTCAAACTAACGTGTGTGGGGGTTGGGGGTACTTGTTAGGGGTAGCACCACACAGATAGCATTTGGTCGCTCCATTTGTCTCGTACAGGTGGCCACCTCTAACTGGTACCCAACTGTCACTTGTGGCTCATCGTAGCTTGGCTCTTTCCAGTGACCACACCCCGGCAACCGTCAAGAATGGCGGGCTAAACCAGGTGAGGGGCTCCGGCGCTGTATGTGCTTCCACACCAGATATGTCTGATTCCTGATCTTCCCACCTTCGCCCTCCCAAAAAGTCCTACGGTGGGGATGACAGCAACACCGTAGGCGGCCTAGGCTAACTCGGGTCGCTCTCCCATTAAAACAAAACCCTGACCAATAGCGGAGATCGGCAGCCGACTGGGATGTCAAAGGAAGGGGCTAGAAAAGGTGTTTTAAACAAATGCTCTGTCGCACATCTTCTGTAGCCGGTCGCGGCTCGCAGATCTGAAAATACGTGGACGCAAAACTCAAACAAACAACAATACCCCCGTCTTATCCTCCGTGCCATACCCTCCAGGCTGCTCGGGTGAGTCCACTTACACTAGCAGCCTGAAATGTTCGTTCCCTTTTAGACAATCCTAGGAGCAACCGGCCGGAATGGAGGACGGCGCAAGTCGCTTGGAAACTGGCGCGCTGCAAGTGTTGACATTGCTGTTTCAGCGAGACCCGATTCTCTGAACAGGGTCAGCTGAGAAGGTGGGTGTCGGCTACACCTTCTTCTGGAGTGGCCGGCTAAAGGCAGAGCGACGCGATGTTGGTGTTGCCTTTGCCATGCGGAACGACATCGTGGGACGTCTTCCCTGTCTGCTGCAGGGTATCAATGATCGCCTGATAAGCCTCCGCCTGCCTCTTCAGGGAGAACAGTTCGACACCATCATCAGCGCCTACGCTCCTCCCATGAGATGGTCTGATGTGGCGAAGGACTAATTTTGCGAGGACCTGCACACACTCCTGGTCACTGTGACGAAGGCGGACAAGTAAATTGTCCTTTGTGGCTTCAACGCCCGCGTCGGGACAGACCACGCTGCCTGAAAGGGAGTGCTGAGTCACCACGGTCTCGGTTGCTGTAATGATACCGGCCTCCTTCTTCTGCGAACGTGTACGGAACACCGTCTCATGCTGACCAAAACCTTCTTCCGCCTTCTGGCGCGAGAGAAGGCCACGGATGCACCCTCAGTCGTGGCACCGGCAGCTGCTGGACAATGTTCTCGTGCTAGCCAAGGCGATCCGCGATGCCGATGGTTGGACTGATCACCACCTCGTCCTCTCCAAGATGAGGCTCCGACTTCAACCCTGACGAAGGCCCCAAGGTAAGCGACCGCCATTTAAGTTAGAAAAATTTTTTCACATTTGCCTGCTCACTGTTTTGATTTCAGCAACCAAATAACCCAGAAACTAGAGAACCTGCATGTTTCAGACGATAAGACCACCGTGGAGACACGATGGTGTCAACTGCAAAATGTCATCTAGTCCACCGCCATCGAAGTCCTCGGACGCGCACTCCGTCAACACCAGGACTGGTTTGACGACAATGACGCCGACTTCAGTACCTTACTCGCGGAGAAGAATAGACTACACAAAGCCTACATGGACCTTCGGACTGACGCCCCCAAAGCAGCCTTCTTTAGATGCCGCCGCGTTGTACAGCAACGGTTGCGGGAGATGCAGGACGACTGGATGGTCCTCAAGGCTGAGGAAATACGAGGGAATGCGGAACGCAATGAAATGAAAAACTTTTTCAAAGCCATCAAGGTCATCTACGGCCCCTGTACCAAGGGGACCGCACCGCCGCTCAGCTCTGAAGGCACACAGAATTCGCAAATTCTCAAGCGCTGGGCCGAGCACTTCAGAAGGATCCTTAATTGTTCATCAGCTATCTCCGATGCTGTCATTGACCGGCTCCCTCAAGTGGACACGAACGATGACTTGGATCTGCCGCTTTCCCTACCAGAAACCGTCCGGGCCACGCAACAGATTTCCAGTGGTAAAGCGCTGAGACACGAAGCAATCCCAACGTAAGGTTACAAGCACGGCGGGCCCCGGCTGATGGCCGAACTCCCAACAATATTCCAGGAGATCTGGCGCCCAGGACAAGTTCCTCAGGATTTCAAAGACGCGTCCATTGTACATCTCTAAAAGCGGAAGAGGAACCGGCATTTCTGTGATAACAACCGAGGCATCTCATTGCACAACATCACCGGGAAGATTTTTGCCCGTATCTTTTTTTCAATCGTCTGAGCAATCACCTAGAGTAGGGCCTGCTCCCGGAAAGCCAATGTGGCTTCCGACGACACTGATGGCCTCCAGGGCATCTTCATAATTGGTACCCTAGTAGCAAGCAATATCTACTAGATGTCTACTAGATATCTATTAATCGAGATATGTATATCGATGGTATATCTATTTTTGCCGCTTTGTATATATCTATTAAATATCGATTAATCGAGATATTAGGCAACCAGCGAACATGCTACCCACGCCTTCCGTTTGAATCCTTTCCTCAACCTATTACGCTTTTAATACCCCTTGGGTCCGTATTATTAATTGTAAGGCTTGGTGAAGACGTTTTTTACAGAATAATTTATTGAAAAATTGAAAGGAATATGTTCAAAGGTTTGCGGTTTCTTTTTCCTCCGACATTACTGTGTGAAGGCGTTAGGTTTACCGATGATAGTTCAGCATTTTTGCCTGCAAGCAAACATTATTTTAAAAAATTTGATATTGACTAACCGTCTGCTGGACGTCCAATTTGTTTTTGTTGCCTCTGGCAATGGTTATCAAGCGACCTTTTAAGTTGCCTGGCGATGGTAGATTCAAAATCGGATAATTTATAGGAGCCGCTGGCATTCCAGGCAGCAAACACCTCTATATAGTGGCATTGAGACAGTTATTGATTGACTTACCCAAGCTGTCTTTAGACTTATGTCTTTAAAATTAACGTGTAGACTTATTTCGTCGTCGAAGATAGCGATAAATATTCGTTTTACGAAATCATCTATGTTGTGCCCGCCGAGGCAGGTAGGATAGGAGGTCTAATACAATACTTATAGATGGCTTACCAGCTGATTACGAAAGTCTTGATTTAACAGCTGGTTATTCAGCTTTCGAAATTCACATGCTGAATGTAACTGTTGTGGCATAGGATTTTTGGGCAGCTGGGGAGCTGCCGGACCCGATGTGCAGGGCTGCTGCCGATGTATTGCATCCATAGCCGTAGATAGCCCAGCGTTTTTCGTTGGGCCTCTACCACATAATCTACCTTAGCTGAGAGATCAGCTATCTGGTGACACATAATTAATATCGCACGCTGTATATTTGGGGAATCCACTCCTTCTTCTGAAGAAATTAAACGAAAAATGATGTGTGATCTTCGTTATTTCGGTGCTTCACCCGCGCGTATGGTTTTAAAGGAGTCACTTAGTGCGTCTTGTGGTTCCTGAGAAGATCAAAGTTATTGTAAAGTTACTTATGGGCGATTAAATGGGTTCACCTCCAAGAAAGTAGATATTGCCAAGCGGCTTAGACGCTGGAAAAGCCTACGTGAGGGCAAGTCACTCATGATAAGGTCTACAAACGCACAGGAAAAAGGGGAATGTATAAGTTAGCAGACGAAGGATCATCCTATTACTAGGACCACTTCTTCCTTGCAATGCTGGCAAACCACTCACTATGTGGACTGTGCGTTTTTAGGGTTCGCAAGCATTGTTTACAAAAGGGAAAGGATAGTAAGTGGCTTCATAAAGGCTGTTGATGACCTCAATTAATATGTGTAATAATTGCCCACTTTCTTTTTGCCAAAACCTGGTTTGTGGGTGAGGGCGTATCATGTATAGCACATGTAGATGAGCTGTTCAGCTCTTTCAGTTGATGGGCTCGGATTGCGGACCGAGATCTGGAGAGGGAGCGAATGAGGTTGACTCTTAGGACCCTGCTTCCACGGTTCTCAGTGCATATTCTTTACTATAAACAATTCGGTGCGCCGTTAATTTAAAACGGTGTGTTAAATGGCGTTGCTTATCGGACTAACAACTGACGGGCTAATCCTATCCCTTCAGGACAAAGAATGTGGCTGAAATTACTCCTTCTTAACACGACGCCATGGCACTTCCACTTAGTCAGGAGCTGATCTTGCGTGAAACCTTGTTCCATCGTGCGTTAAACATGTGCATGTGGCACGCGTAGTCGGGCTGCTCAGCTTCATCAGTCACCGTTCCCGATCTCGCCTACGGTATTATTACCTCTGTCTTGACACTGGATACATTTGGTTGAGAGAGTAGAAGGTGCAATTGTCATCGTCCCTGGGCCCACCATGCTGCAGAGCATCGTTTTCGAAGGTTGAACTGTGGACTGCTGTCAAAGAGCGGGAATTTTACTGCATTCGTTGGGGTTCTGTAATCCTCTGCCGGAAAAGGATGGCAGCTAACAAAAACACCCGAAAGAGGAAGCTCTTCATCCATTTCTTTTCCTTCTTTTGAATCATGCGTTGGAGACGGCTGAATTTTAGTTTAGGGGTCTCCGTTTTGTCTTGCTCCATTTTTGTCGCAGCTTTTGACGAAAGCGAACATAAAAATTAAGTTTGGTACTTCCGAATCATTTCCATTTCATGATTTTGCAACACTTTCGCAGCAATCGGCCGGAAAATCGGGGTTTCCTTTGTGTGGCCTTGATCTATTAGTATATTGACCGCCTGAAGTCGAAATTAATCCCGAAGCAGTGCTTAACGACTTACATGAGATCCCAAGCTGTTGGATAGGCTTCGGCGTCATCAGGCAGAAGCTGTTTTATGGTATCGAAAATGGGTGTCTGTGTTACGAATTTGAAGCAGGAACTGGTGATAAATGACACCATTCTCGATCACGCAGTTCTACAGAACCGTCATTGAATAGATCCAGAAATGTTTCAGATGACTGCAATACTGTTATTGAACACCAAGCCTGAGGTTCGGTTTGTCAATCAGTCTGTTTGCAAGACTATGCGTTGGCGTGCTTCAAATAGAAATGCCTGTTTTGTAACTTCGTAGGAGCCCATTAATTTTTCAAGCTAAGTGTGATTATGTAATGTCTTTAAGCGTAGACATCTATTGCCCCTACTCCCTGAGGGCATGGGGCTGGCTGCAACCATTGTGCTGACGCTCACTTTTATGCCTCGGGAATCATACGGTTCACAGGTCAGTGATTCCGCACAATGGATTCTGCCGTAAAGCAACCTCACTCTTCTTCTTCCCGACGGTAGTGGGCAGACTTGCGCAGCATCTATCGCAATATCTCCATCACCCACGGTCAGACAAAGTCAGAGAAGACCGAAGATGGTCAGGGACACATTGGCTGTAGAATCTAAGCAACCTGTCTGTGCGTACCGCCTACACAGTCTAGTGCTCCCCTACCTACGACAAGCTTCTGTGAGAACGGCTAGGAGCTCAAATAAATGAGGGTGAAGGCGACTGGTGAGCGTTCGTCAACTATCTAAACCAGCAAGACAAAGATCCTGTGGCTCAGTACATTAAAGAGTTGGACTTCTGATCAGCAGTCCATGGGTTAGAGCCTCGGGTCATGCATCAACTGGGGTTGGGTATGACTGGTTGGCGGTAAGTAATGAGCCAGAAATGGCTGGTCTAGTCCCGTTGTCTTTGTCGGTAATATTCATCAGAGGCCGGATTATCTAGTTAGTTGGCAACATCCCAAGGCAAACTCTTCAATCGACTGGCATGCTAATTTTTGATAAGATGGATTCCAGTGTTGGAATCTCTCTCTCTCTCTCTTTCTTCGTTCTCCTGTGTACTTTGCATATGTAGGCAAATAAAAGAGTTCACGGACTGCAATACTTATCGAATGGGAAACATGATGACCTGCCATAAATGGGGCATCAATTCAGTCGAAAAAATTGAACTCAGACTACTAAATCGATCCGCCAAACTCCGCAACTTTTGATAAAGTTTATTGTCTAACTTGCTGAAGAATGTTACATTGTATGTAAAGGGGCATCATAGTTATCTTTATCCGTCATAACTGTATTTTCAAACTATTTTAACGGTTCGATAACACAGCATCTGTTCTAGCCGCAGTCTGAATCTTAACCTCGAGGGTAGATATTTCCCGTAGGCACAGACGCATAAATGTGAAATTCCCATCTGCGCAGGTTGCCGCATGGATCAGAGTATCAAACACGGCATCCAACGAAGGAGGTTATATGCTGAGAGCTCATTAACTCCCCGATGCATAAATAATAAGCTGAGAGGGGTGTTCTGGAATAAAAAGAAACTATGGACGTCAGAGCTTGCGTATGGCCTGGACCAATTTCATGTAAACAAGGATATCAGTGATTCGTTAAAGCCGCGAAATTATACAGAACACAGGTTTGGTTCAGTGAGTCGACGGCAGTGCTCCCTTGATGTCCAAGTCGGTAGTTATTTTTAATGATCTGCCTACTTAGTTTTAATCATATAGAATTGGAAAAACGAATAATGTACTGGTTGCGCATTAACTGAGTGTGATACAATTTAAAGGCATTTGCATCGCATTTCGCTTGGCGTTTAAAGGATATTTACTAGACCGTTACACCCCTGCAAAAACCTTAAATAGACGGACGTTTATAAAAATCACCGGTCGTTTCAAGAAACCAAGATTTTTCTAAGGGTGGTTTTTATATCTTCTGAAATACCAGGAATTTGGTATTTAAATCATGTACCACAGCATGGCGGTTTTATAATTTCAGACTGTGCAGCCTCTAATGGTTCACAAAGAAAATCAATCCAAGTGAAACATGCCCTTCTTTATCGATTTTTAGATGAAATTTTATAAAAATTACTTCTTCTACTGCAAGGATAAACAACAACTTTCATTTTTACTTCATGTTTTTTTACTTTTATTATTCTCATTTAATAGAGGACATACTACTATTTGAAAACTGGTAGAAGTGGGCGGCTCACTTTTGTCTGTGTTGTCCGTAGTCAGCAGAATTAGTCATTGCCTTGCTGCTTATGATTTTTGCCATACGTTAGATAAATTTACCCGTTACATACGGTTATGAACAGAGATGTTAAAGGACAAAACAATCGACAATCCAGGAAAAAAGAGTTTGGCCTTTGGCTATTTGCATAAGAAGAGGCAGTGAATGAAATGCTATTCCATTATAAAAGCTTACTATTTTGCTTTGCGAGCCAGGATTTACGTAGCTGACCGATCAGCTTCATGATCCCTAGAGTCCACCGGATCCAATCTTTAGCAGATCTGGGTGCGTACCCCACTTCCTGCAGCGCTAATGTCTTGTGAACTGCCCTTGTTAATAAAATGAGATTTTCGAGGATGCAGTTACCGAACGACGCCTATAGCTACGCCAACCTAGGGAACCGCACACCTTCCGAATGACATGCGTGGACCATCCCTTCATATCGGATGGCCGCCCGCTGATCACCTTATAACGATGAGTTATGTGCTCTAACTCATCAAACTTGATGACGGAATTTGTGATTTTCAGAGATAGACACCCAATGGTTGTGAATGTGGCTTATTAGTCTAGCCCGATCCAGAAAATGTCCTTTTTGCATGAAGAATGTTGTTATATTTTATTTTTGCAGTAAGGATTTATATAAATTACAGCAGAAATCTGCATTAGTCATATTTGGGAAATTTCCTATAGTTGTAGCTCTTTTCGACTCTGTGCTTTTTTTGTTTCAGAAGGTAGCATGCTAATCTAAAGAGGTTTAGAAAACAAGATCTGCCACACATGAAAATTGCTTTTTGTCCGTTATGAGCTGTAAGAGCGAGGTTGGGAACAAGCAGATTATTTTTCAGAAAACCAGATGTTTACAGACAACATAACGCCGGAACGCTCATTGTGGCGCTAAATGCTTTACAAAACTATCCCGGTGTGGGCCATATAGCTCAGTTGGCTAGAGCTTTGGTCGTATTAAATCCTTCTCCTTGCTGGCGTGGGTTCAAATCCCACAGACTGCACCACGTTTTCACGCGAGCGTCAAATTAATTATTTTTGAGGGTAAAAAATACAGTAGATGACCGAACTCATGCGAATTCATCATCAGAATTTGCGTTGGTAGTTAAGCATACATTTGACCTTATTGTTTTGGTTTTTTGACTGGATTTGAGACTCAGAAAATCTTTTACTAAAGAGCACGGCGTTTTTGATCTTGTATGTTGAAGGCAAAAAAGCAGTATTTGGATAAAACCGGAGGTTGTCGAATAACCAATAAATTTCCTATGCTATTAAATATCACAGCATAAAACGTATATTTTGTACGTTGTGCTATACGCGTACATTAATATAAACAAAAAAGGTTTCAAATAAATCCCTTCTGAAATCGTAAAATCTGATCTTAAGTTAATGAAACTCAGGTAAAGGTAAGTTTAAGGATCGCATTATTTTCCGGAAACCAGACAAAAATTCAGCTTTATAACTTATTATTTGCAAATTTATGGCATTTTTTGACACAAAACGCAGTAATACACTAGGTTTATAATATTTTGTTACACCACACAAACATTTATATATATATATATGGTAATGGGGCGCTAACCGATCGGTTACAGGACTCACTTGTCCCGTTGTGCCTTGGGGCTAACTCTCAAGCCCCGCCAGCAGCCGTAGGGCAGCTAAGTATATAGGCAGAATAACATGACCGACAAAAGACAAGGGAGACTGGAATGGCCATTTCTGGCTTATTAGCCGTCATCAGCCAGCCATACCCAAACCCAGGCGCTGCAGCGCCCGAGTCTCGAACTCGCGACCTTGTTGGGCAGAAGTCCAACGCTCTACCCACTGCAGGTAGCCATGCACACACTGGACACAGGACACCTATTTGGATGGGAGGATACCCACATCGTTGGCGCCTGCCCAACAAGAAGAGGCCGCGAATTCCTGGAGGCAATGCACTCAGACGAGGCATGCATTAACAGGCATATCGATTTAGATGCCAATTACAAATTTCTCAAGGTCAAGTGGAGGCGAAAACAGCCACTATCGATCAGATAACTTCAAACTCCGGATGTCTATTGGCTCAAACTTTAGCCAACCATAGAATCTTGTGTTAGGCATTATTTAAGGTTAACTGTTTTCTGTACATCTCCCATTTGTCTGACGACGAACTGGGGCACCAGATTCGAAAATTTACACAATTAAGTTATTTTGTTCCCAAAGAACTCAACTTTATTTTATATATATATATATATATATATATATATATATATATATATATAGCGCCTACAGCGAAAAACTGACTGGACAGTTCATACACCAGTTTACCCCAAAAAGCTTTTGCGGAAGTTATTCTGTATTACGAGAGTAAACTTTTGTCGCTCACAAATGGATAACATTCAACACTCTCCTCAATCGAACAAAAACTGGATGTTTTGACAAAGAACTTAACCAAACTGTACTTAGTTATCTGTTCTAACTGGTATCAAACAATGGGCACCCTTGAGATTTTATGCATGAATGCATAAGACGAGAGCAGTTAAAAGGAAAGAACGAGGTACTAGATTGTTCCAACCAGGCGCCCAAACCAAAAAAACTAGTCAACACTTCCTTACACTAAGAACGTGACCGAATTTGTTATAAGACACCTGAGGAAGCATCAACTCCAAATGGCGCACAAACAACGGCTGAAATTCAAAACCAGCTTTGCCACCCTCAGGATAGAGTTGGCTACTTTTATAAAAAAAAGAAGTCGTTTACAAGATACATGCGGCAGTTGCAATGCAGTTTATTGTGCTCAAATAGGAAAATTGGCCCCTACATGCTTACAGGAAAACAAATTGGCAATTAAGAGACGATACCACTTGTCTGAAGTTGTCATTCATACACTTGAAACTTGGCAAAAACATGCACGGGACAAAACTTACAGTGTTGGTTTCTGCCCATCGAAGAAAGGCCAATAATATTTGGATACTATTTACACCGATGACTGGTGCACTAAGCGGTACATGGAATTGGATGCTGTGTAAAACAATCTCAAAGAAAAATTGAAAAAGCTTCAGGCAATGTGGGCGAGATTTCAGTCCACAGTAACAGTTATGGGTAGGAATGACTAAGCAATATCGCTTTTTACCAGTATACACATATTGCACGTCTGCCAACGACCTGGGGTTCCATCGTCGAAAATTGACACATTAAAATTTATTATCGTACCCAGAGAACTTCTATTTTTCGAAAACCTGACGTCCAATAAGTTAAATTCGTCATTCCAGTCTTCCTCATCTTTGTAGGTTCACCTACCTGCCTACATGAATGGTCACTAAGCGATTTTCAGTAGAGGTTCCAGATTGCGCCCGAGAGCGCAACAGGACGGACATGTCCTGTAACCTGATGTGTGAACGCAACTTTTTGAGAAATCAAGGTTGTTTGTTTACTTGGGTTTTCAGCAATACAGTAGGAGTCATTTACAATAAATTTGAGAAGTGAAGTGAATTTTCAAATTTTTGCTCGGTTTCCCTGCGTATTGTGAACTTACGAGGAATTCGTAGATAGGCGGAGCTACTCGTTTGAGCAGACCGAAAAGGACGTAGCCATAAAGTTGGAAGTAATCCACACACAAATTGAAACCTGTGACCTGCTGTCACTATTCCGTGTCACCCCGTCACCACGCCAAAGCGTTTCCTGTCCAACGCTGATTTCGAGCGCATATGGAAATTGGCAGCTAAGGTCCTGGTGCGTGAGTTGTTAGCTAATATTTTTTTGATATTAGGCAGATTGCCCGCTCGAGACTTATACACCACAGAAAAGTGCCTAGAATTCAGCATGGTTGCCCAAAACCATCCAGAAGCAGACAGGACAACAATGTTATTCGTCTTACACTAGCGCGATACCACAATTACGACTGTTCAGAGAGATTATTTTTCAATGTTCTCTATGCGTTTAATATAAGAAGGATGAAGAAATTTGGCCTCCATCAAAAGACTGCTATTGTTAAGCTATTTTGCGTAAGAAACTAATTAGATAACTTTTTTATTTGCTCAATTATATATTAACTACCGGCGTTCATTTTGGAAATGTGGAACGGAGAGCGCCCGGAGGCGAGAACAAGTTAAACCCGCACGAGAAAACAGACGGTGCGCGTGGCCTGCTTGGGAAGCAGCACTATCAAATCAGAAGTCAGCAGGAAGCTATCGACCCCAAGCGAATACTCCAACAACCAATCAACGTTTGGCCTACTTTCCTGGACGTGCCTCACACGCGTGCACCCAGCTTACACACGCGCGCGCACCGAAGCAGACGCAACAAAGAAAATAAAACAAGCACACAGGTAAACCCAGGCTTGACTCGTGTGTTACGTTGAAAAAAAAGATTGTTCTCGGAACCGCCTTAACCTTCTCCCTGGGCACTTAACAAAAAGCGTTTACTTTTGTGATTAAGTCTTGTTTTTAGATAAGCCTCCAAAGGACTTGCCCCGAGAACCCATCACGTCGACAGCAACTTTCACGAACGGTCGACGACTGATGGTTTGGATGGCCATCAAATTCGGAGAGCGACGGATCTGACGGTAGAAAACAGAGACTAGAATGGCAAGGCATTTATTGACGTCGTAAAGGGTGCGTTCACCGACGCCAATTGGACATTTCAATGTTGCAAGGTAATACTCCTGTTCAACAGTAAAAGGCGGTATGATTCTAATTTGGCGGACGCCTACGATCTAATTTTTAGTCAAGAGTCAGCTTTTCTGTCTGTGGCCCCCGAAGCCTTTTTACTCCTGCCAACACTCCTGATCTCCAGCCCATCGATATCTACTTGCGCTAATCAAAAGAAACTGAGACAAGGCAAGGAAACACACTTTAATGGAGCAAAGTTGGAGTTAATGTTTAATAAATGTATGCACCAAACTACCACTGACGACTAAGTAATCTCTGTTTCCGTAGTTTAAGGAAATTCCAAAAAATACAAGTGCGTTGTATCCTTGTTATTTTTCCTTAGTATTTTCCTGGCATCATATTTTTCTTCTCTGCTGTCAGTTATATGAGCCTTCAATAATTGGTCTGTCATATAGTCGTTTTTTTCCTATTTTATGGTCTTCGATAAAATAAAATAGTTCTTATGTAAGCATCAATACTTTATACACCAAAGTGTGCTTTCTTTTAAAGGTCTGTCGTTGCTTTAACCTAGTGTAATTTGTGTGGAGGCTGGGTGGGTTTTTTGTGTGCTACAAGCGAATTTGCGCTAATTTTGTGAGTTTTCAACAGTTAGGGACCGAACTGTGTGTGGGCAAGTGATTGAAAGCACCCGTAAACCTTAAAGTATTCTCTCAATGCACTTCATTGTCAGCACAAACCGCACTTAAAGTTAACGGAACAATTTTTCTTACTATACACAATAAAATTTGCTTACGGTTGCATCTGTCACTTCTATTCACATTTAATAGTCACTGTTCAGCCTATCAACTTGTGATCTTATGGAGCCTTTTTCCTGTGAATTCTCCATCAGCTAAATCGAGTCCATTCATGTTTGTTTCAATCAGCCACATTTCTAGCAACAAATAAAACAAAAAAATTATAGTCCTTTTGA
The DNA here is from genome assembly GCA_017591395.1 of Schistocephalus solidus. Classification (NCBI taxonomy): domain Eukaryota; kingdom Metazoa; phylum Platyhelminthes; class Cestoda; order Diphyllobothriidea; family Diphyllobothriidae; genus Schistocephalus; species Schistocephalus solidus. Next base: position 84,565 of record WEDG01004086.1, on the reverse strand, counting down.
TAATAAACATTTGCAACACAGGACCGGACATCGCACACTTGATTGTGTGTCGGATTTCACATAATATGACGTCTGAGAGGATATTTAATAAATATTTATGTAAAAAAATATGTTTATCGTTTTATTCCATCAGTTATTTTCATGAACAAGCATTAGGTTATTCTAAAACTCCAGTCTACACGTGACATGAATTTTTGCCTTCTGGGAATTTTTCATTTTTTTCTCTTTAATAAACAAAATGGTGCTTTTAATACGCACTTTTGCTTTTTGACTTGAGTTCATGCATTATTTGTTTGGTTGTTCTGTGGATGTCTTTGGACTGGCTTCAGAGCTGTTCGCAATTCTACGTTAATTTTACCATGTTTCATGAGTAAGGTTACATATTACAAAGTTAATTAACTTGCAATCATTGCAATTTTAAGGCATTTTTCAGTGCAGGACAAACATTATAGGTAGTAGACTTTGTACTCATTTCCATCTCGTCTAATCCGTGCTCCTCATGTGTACGACGTGTCATTTAAGATGTGGTTTGGCAGCTCAACTAAGGAGAGTAACCAAGTAACCAATTAATTTCTGAGGAAATTAAAAAGCTGAAATTTCAACGTTGGTGTATCTATCAGAAAGCACACAGGGACTGATGGAGGACACACTGATGAGCCGAAACTCTCGCAGCTCTGCCATGCAGCGGCAGCATATCGACAAAACTCCTGTCTGGGCTTTTAACTAGTAACAATGCAGCCAGTTTGGTTAATAATTTCATAAGAACACCAAATAAAACAATTAATTTCAATTTTCCTAGAGTGGCACCCATACCTGGGCTTGGTTATGAGTGGCTGATGATGACTAATAAGCGAGAAACGGCCATTCACGACGGTAGCGCTTGTCTTTATCGGTACCCCATTGTCTAAAGTTCGCCTGCAGTTCCTGACTTAAGGGGTTTGAAGTCACTGTTTGTCTTTTCAGTGAACACACGTCACGCACGCGCTTGTGAAGTGACAAATGCACCATTAAGGTGCATGCTTGCATTAATTTCGGGGAAGAGAGTCTATTCGGGGGTTGCGTCACACGGCAGAAGGTATTGTACTTTACATTAAGAGTTTACGAACGCATTAATGTGGACAGAAATGCACATGCACTCTGTAAGTTCGTATTCAGCTGTAATACTAGTCGCTAGGCCTCGAAGAGGTGCATTGCATGCATTTTTGCTAACAAATGAAAGCATATGTGATCCATAGTGTTTTGCTTAAGGATTTAAACGGTAAAAGATTAAGTGAGCGCACCGTAATAAACTTTTTACAAGAAAATGGAATAGGCATGCACTAAAAATGCAGGTTTCTGAATTCCCAAAAGTGCACCTATAGCCGTGTTCAAACCCTAACTTCACGTAAACCTTACTCCTAACTTTAAACATACCCTCAATTTCCTTGAATTTAGCACAACCCCGCATGGATTTCTGGGGTTTCGTATGAAGCCAAAGCTATCCAGCGTCTGTGAGCTTTAAAATATTGTTTTTTGAATGAGTGTCGAGCCAATCGGCATTCCTTTTGACTAGTAACTTTTCCAAGCAATGGTCTAGTTGACAAATTACTCGGCTTTCAGCTATTGGGAAATGTAAACCCATGTAAGCGTGCCACCGTTCCCCTGCTTACACTCTTGGAATACTTACCCGCCACGCATCCGAGGGTTAAAATGGGCTTCGACCTGTTGATTGGGTTCAGTAACGCACGAGTCACGTGCATTGTGAGATTACAGAAAGCTCGTAAGTGTGCGTGGGCACATAGGACTGGAAACACGCCGATCCACTGTCTCCCAAAGCGAACAAAATCCGAATGGTTTACAGTGTTAATGCAGAGGTAATCACCTGTGATGCAAAACTCAGCCAGACTAACGTAGCAGAAGCAGTGAGGATGTACATGCTGATATATTGATCAGCCCCAAAATCTGTGGATCAGCTGCACTTTGTGCGTGCGCCTATTTGTGCAGCCAGTCTCAGCTGGTAGTCAGGGTTTTGATGGGCTGAATGAAGGCAGAACAAGCCCCAAACAGTTCTGTATAAATCTATGGCCCATTAGCCGTCATTAGTCAGTCACACTCACCCCCGCGGGTTCGAGATCCAGGAGGTGTATCACCTGGAGTTGGGTATGGCTTGCTGATGATGTCTAACAAGCCAGAAATGGTCATTCCAGTCTCCCTTGTTTTTTGTCGCTAATGTTGATACTTACCGCTGTATGGCTACTAGCGGGCTTAAGAGTGAGCCCCAAGGCAGAACAAGATGAGCAGGTCCCGTAAGCGATCGGAAAGCGTCCATCGAATGCCTACTCATAACTTCTAACGCTATCTATTGACTCTAGCCCTAACAGTAACCTCTAAACCTAGCTCCCAACTGTATCCTGAATTCCAATCCTAGGGATAGCACTAGCGGCGGCCGTGAAGGGGAATTAATGGTTAACATCAGTGGACATATATAAATATTTCTTGAAGGTAAATATTCTTTGGAGCCACATTGCCGACCGTTACTTCAGGAGGTAGCGGAGAGCGTTGATTAAAGTTCGTGGCATTTTACTTCAGGATCTTCTTGCCTCAAGTTTGTTTACCAAATAACCGCAAGCAGAGTAATTTCCTTACATCCATACGCAAAGCAACTGAGATAAGGCCCTTGGTACAAAAAATTAGGCTTTATAAATTAGTGGTTTTGTGCCGGGAAAGGAATTAGTATTCCTTTATTTACACTGACTCCCAGTCCACTGGTCAGCCACTCGACACACACAGCACATACACTGAGCCAACGGCGTGGTCTGGTGGAAGCGTCAGATTGGCAGACTTCCCAGCCACGGTTTCTAGGAAACCGTGATATACTCTGGTAAATGGTGATTGTGAGGGCGTAGTCGATGTATTGGTGTAGGTAGTGTGCACTGATGTAGCTGAGCCTCCGGTGGTTTACCGGAGGTTGTCAGTGAGGCGCATGTGTCCTAATAGGCCCATGCGGTGTGTAAATGTGCGGGAGCAGTGAGGGCAGTGAAGGCGGGCGCGTCGACTGTATGTCGGAGCCCCAGGCACTGGTTCACCAGCCTCCGTGCGATGGATTCACAGGTGACCGGCCAGGCCACTGCGTGAGTTGAAGTTGCGGGCGCAGTGTGGGCAGGAGAAATCGGTAGAGGCTGGGGCGATGTCATTCATGGTAGTGGGGGTGGCAGGGGCGCTAAGAATGGCAGGAGCGGAGGGTGTGAATGGTGTATCGGTGTTGTCGGCATTGTGTTGAATTCCGCTGTCATGGATGCGCATGTGACCGAATAGGCCCATGCGATGAGTGAATGCGCGAGTACAGTGAGGGCAGTGGAGGCGACGATCTCTGCTGTGTGATGGTGTTCCAGGCACTGGCTCACCGGTCTCTGTACGATGTATTCGCAATTGACTGACCAGGCCGATGCGTGAGGTGAATGTGCGGTTGCATTGAGTACAGCTTAGGAGAGATTCCCCATTGCTGATGGTGGTGGTGGTGGTAGTGAAGGCGGTGGTGGTTGCGATCGTGGGGGTAACAGGCGATGAGTAAATGGATGTGGCCTCTATGATGGTGTGAGTAATGGAATTGATGCCGGGAGGGTGAGGGTGGGGGAGTCAGAAGGAGGGTTGGCAGAATTTGACGTAGAAATTGAAATTGTCTGATTGTTGGTGCATTGCGTCCGAAGATGTCCAACCAGGCCGATTCTCGCGCGGAAGATGCGCTGACAACGCGGGCATGTTGGCAGGGCCTGGGCATTGGCGGTGTTGGTCCGGGGCGCTGGTGACTTTCGTGCCTCTCTTTTGGCCTTGGCGGCGGTGATTCGGTTGGCCTCATAGATTGCTGAACCAGTCTTCACTGATCTTCTCCATGCCAGTCTACCCTGGGCGAGGTCCTCCCAGGTCGCCGAGTTGATTTGCGGATTGCTTCAGCAATTTCTTCAAAAGTGTCCTTGTAGCGTCGTTTTGACCTCCAGGCCGGCGAGAACCCGTAGCGACATCTCCGTAGAAAAAGTCGTTTGGGTAGTCACTCGTCGTCCATTCTTACCAGGTGGCCGCTCCATCGCAGTTGTACTTGCCTCAGCATGGCATGGATGCTGATGATTCCAGTCCGCTTCAGGACTTCCGTGTCCGGGATCCTGTCTTGCCATCTCAGCTTCAGTATTCTGCGGAGGCAGCTGAGATGAAAAAGTGTTTTAGCTTCCTGGCTTGGTTCGAGTAGACGGTCCAGGTTTCCGCTCCGTAAAGGAGTGTCGTCAAGACGACGGCGTTGTACATCTTCAGTTTGGTGTTCAGGTGAATACCGTGGCGATTTCACACGGAGGCCTGCAGCCGACCGAAGGCCTGACTAGCTTTGGAGATCCGTTGGGCAACCTCGTCATCGATTCTCGTGTTGCGCGACATCGTGCTTCCTAGATAAGCGAAGGTCTCCACGTTTTTGAGTTGAGCACCGTTGACATTGATTCGAGGAGCATTGTATTCCGCGCTGGGTGGCGGCTGGTGCATGACAACCGTTTTGGCTGTACTGATTGTTAATCCGAAATCGGCGCAGCCTTCGGCGAAGAGGTCCATGCTCCTTTGCATGTCCTCCTCCGTCACGGTGTTAAGGGCGCAGTCGTCCGCGAAGAGCAAGTCATGGACTGTAGTCGTAGACACGCGCGTTGGAGCCTGCATACGCCGACTGTTGAGAAGGTGCCCGTCAGTTCTGTAGGCGATGCGGATACCAGGCTGCTCATCACGGTAGGCGTCCATCAGCATAGCCGAGAACATGAGACTGAAGAGGGTGGGGGCCAGTACGCAGCCCTGCTTCACTCCGTTCGTCACTGCGAATATTTCGGATACCGTCCCGTTGTCAGTGACGCGCGCCGTCATCCCGTCATGAAGCTGACGCACCATGTGCGTGAACGGCTCAGGACAGCCGAAATTTCTGCATGACTTTCCACAGTCCGTCACGATTCACCGTGTCAAAGGCTTTCGTTAGATCCACGAAGGTAGTGTATAGGTGAGTTCGCATCTCCTGACACTTCTCTTGTAGCTGGTGGGCGGCAAAGATCATATCGGTTGTTCCGCGGTGTCGGCGGAAGCCACATTGGCTTTCTGGGAGCAGGCCCTTCTCTAGGTGACCGTTAAGACGATTGAGAAGGATACGGGCGAAGATCTTCCCGGCGATGTTGAGCAACGAGATGCCTCTGTGAGTATCACAGAGTTGCCGGTTCCCCTTCCACTTGTAGAGATGGACGATAGTCGCGTCTTTGAAATCCTGAGGAACTTGTCTTTGGTGCCACATCTCCTGGAAGAGTGTTGTGAGTTCTGCCATCAGCCGGGGCCCACCGTGCTTGTAGACTTCCGGTGGGATTGCGTCGGATCCCGGTGCTTTACCGCTGGAAATCTGCTGCACGGCCCGGATGGTTTCTGGTAGGGAATGCGGCAGATCCAGGTCATTGTTCGTGTCCACTTGAGGGAGCCGGTCAATGGCAGCATCGGAGATGGCTGATGAGCAATTAAGGACATTTTTGAAGTGCTCGGCCCAGCGCTTCAGAATTTGCGATTTCTCTGTCAGCAGTGTTGTGCTGTCAGAGCTGAGCAGCGGTGCGGACCCCTTGATACAAGGGCCGTAGATGGCCTTGATGGCTTTGAAAAAGTTTTTCATTTCATTGCGGTCCGCATACCCCTGGATTTCCTCAACCCTTCGGATCATCCAGGCATCCCTGCATCTACCGCGGCCGTTGCTGTATAAGGCACCGGTATCTGAAGAAGGCTGTTTTGATGGCGTCAGTCCGAATGTCCATGTAGGCTTTGTGTAGTCCATTCTTCTCCGTGAGTAATTTGCTGATTTCGGCGTCATATTCGTCAAACCAGTCCTGTATATATATGAGTAAATCACGTATGTGTTCGTCAGTTGTTTTTTTTTTACCTTGAGCACACTTTAGAAATAGAATGGCCACTGCACGTGGGGAATGCAGTTTAAAACATCGCAACATCTCGCAGGCAGTTCATAGTGACGGCAGAGACAAAGAGCACAAGTTTCTCTCATCGGATACCTAAGAGGCATCAAATTTTAATCAATTAATTGCATGCCGGTTAATAATTTAACCACGTGTTCCCTAACCGTTCTCCGAAAAATTATAAACAACACTAGACTTCATTCATATGTTGTTGCATCAAAGCTCTTTTTTTAAATTTGAAGACTGTTTAGAGAAAGTTGAGCAGACCACAATGTTGAGCACACCGGGGAAGGGGAAAATCATTGACATAGAAGCAATTAAAACCCTCTGACGAATTTAACTTACAGACTGTAGCAGTTCGAAAGCAGAGGATAATCAATCAGTAAGAGGATGAGTTCAAAAATTCGGCTGGTCTCGTACTGATAGTGGAAAAGGAGCCGACGAAACAATTCCTTGTATTCTGCTAGTCAGGATGATGGTTTTGTGTTGTATATACCCGTTACTATACTTGGGAAATTTGAATAAAGGTTTTAACAAACAAAAACACTAATACTTTTATCCTGTGGCCTGACAGCGAATCAGTCCAAGAAACCTCACAAAATGTTCCGTTTATTACTACCTCTGGAGAGGATGTGTTTCAGAAAAACTAAAATACTTAATTGGGCTTGTTTTCGGTTACTAACGACTGCTTCCGAAGGTCAAAATAGAAATGTGTGATTGTGTGTTTAAAAGTCGCTGTTAGCTTACTTTTCCCTAACAGGAACAATTATAGTAAATGGGTTGTCTGAATAAATGGCATTAAAATCTCGAGAGCATCCATGCAACACATAAATTGCTCATTCGATGCTCCCATATATCTGTAGCATTATAGAAACAACGGCTGAAAAAAGGGAAAAATCGAGTTTGTCAATTATTACATAGAAGCTGAGAGGGAACTGTATTTGTATTTTGCAATTCATATTGTTAAGGTTGAAGGCATCAAAGAGGAAACAAAGTGAAAATTAATCAGAGCCACAAAATATTAGCACTTGGTTTGGCTGATCCTTTTCATTTTTTTGACTACTTAGTCAGTCAGTCATACCTGCAAACATTTCATTTGTGTATTTTTTTGTCTAAAAAAGTTGACTTTATTCGTATATAAGTTATTAGAACCAACGCCTGTTGATCGGCAAACAGGAGCACTATCCTGTAACATTAGATTATCCATTCAACGTTGAGGATTATTGCTGTCTGGTATGTCCACGGCCACTGCTGTTCAGGGCGTGTTCATTGTTTACCACGAGATCGACAGACCAGCAAAGTTGATGGCCATCCAAACCGTCAGGCATCAACTTTTTCCGCCGTGTTTCCTCCTGGACTTTTTTCATTCTAGTGATCACCTCTTCTTCTTCTTCTTCTTCTTCTTCTTCTTCTCTGAATGGCATAGCTGCTGCCTCTTGCAGCGAAAGGCCAACTTCTCTTGTGTTTTCTTAACTATGCCCAGGGGGAACATCGATAGGTGCTCACATGCCATGCAATGATCCTTATTAGGTTTCCGACAAAGAAAGTCATCTTGCATTTCTGGAGATCGTTCTGGTCCTCTAGGCAGGCAAGCATACCATTAATATTTTACACGGATTAACCTTTTTAATATAAGAGATGATTACTAACGAAACATGTGGCTGTTCTTTTAGAGCTAATGCCTGTAGGCGTTCAGGATCAAAGATAGACGAGCCCGTTTGAACATCTTTATCGTACGCCCGGGTACGGAAAATTGGCAGCATGCTGTGATCACAACCCGTATACGTTGCAACTTTCAGTGTGTTGAAAGTAAATATTGCCAGCCAACCTTATTACTGCGTTTTGTTGCACAAGCCACTACCAAATTGCAAAGTCAAATTTTTGAAACTAAATCTGCTTCTTGGTTCCAGGAAAGAATTCTTCTTTTTAAACCTAGGCTTTCAAGATTTTTGTGGATAGAAAGCCAGGTTTTGCTGTCGTTGAAGGAAGCTGAAAGAAGTTTTTCTTGCTTCTGTTTCTGCTTTTCCGTAGGAAAAATGTGCGTAAACATGTGACACTGGTTCGCAATAAGCAGAAGAATTGGAAAATATGCTGATCAAAGGAAACGCCGGTTTTACTCAAATAGATCTCGACTTTCATTGGTAAAATGCATTTGATAAACATTCCTGTCTAGAAAATAAAATTTTTACGCTTAAGCGGAATCTAATAAGGAAAAATGGCTACATCCATTGTCCTTACAAATAGTCCTTAAAAATTTCCGTTGCGATTTATCAGGCATCTGGCCTCACGCTAGAGTCAAAGAGGTTAAGGAGATGGGGAGGGTTAGAATTAGTGTTAGGGGGGAAATGTGAACAAGTACAGCCCTGGGTTTTAACGCAAGTCCACCTGTCTTTCGGGGAGTTCCTATTCCTGTGCTCAATTAAATATTATTTCCAGGCGAAGAAGTAATAACCTAGATTGATTTTTCTTTTAATTTACCAGCAGGAGCAGTTCTTTTGTTAATTTGACCTTGCAGGTGTGCATCGGAAATGGATGTTTAATTGTTCGGGATTTTTTCGGAGTTTCTGCAGGCCCCATGGCTGCGTTGGCGAAGGAGCCGTCCAAATATATCCCGTCATGTTAACGACGCCAGGCACTGTGAACGGGCTAATCCGTAGCTGTCCGCAGTAATGAGTAAAAATTACTAGCAGAAAGAGGACTGATGGTTAAGCCGCAGTTTGATGGTTAAGCCGCAGTTTGATGGTTAAGCCGCAGTTTGATGCAAGTTTCCCAGCTGTCTGGAAACGGACTCGCACTGTTGGTGCCTGTTTAGTAATGAACAGGAACAAGTGGCTTTGGGTCACGTGACTTGGTAGACAGTTCGGTCTGGGTACAGTAACAAAATTCTCAAAGATGGGTTGCATGCGAGAAATTCCTGTCAGACAATTTTGTCAAGCGGATGTACCCCGCTGTACTAAAGTGACTTTACACAAAATACTCCACGGAAAATTCTTTATTTTTCAACGGAATCTAAAAAATAAGGAAGCCATTATACTCACTGGTATTCCTTCAGATTTCGGTCATAATATTTCATAAGTCGCGTCGCGCACTGTATATTTACCATTAGAGCCACACTTTAGTTGCGTTTTGAACTGTGAGAAAGAGGGCATAGGAATTGGTTCTGAAGACTAGGGACACCAGGCGAAAGGTGTTCACTTGTTTGTGGAGTCACTGAGAAGAAGAAGACTCTCCGGAATGACCCGCAGCACTCTCAAGCCTTTAAAAGAGAATGTACTTTGCAAACGAAACACAAAAGCTGCGTTGCTTTTGGTGTGCACGTTTAGTTTCGTCTTTCATAATGGCCAAGGATTGCAAGAAGGCTGCAGACGACCAGTCAAAGTCTGGTAGCAGTGCTATCTCAGGAAATATGAATGATGATTTTTAAAGCTGTTTGCGATTATAGCATATTACTTAAGCATGGTAGTGTTATTAATTATCCTGCAGCAGAATCTTCAGATATTTCTGTCATGTTGGCAATTGAACGAGCCTTTTTCGGGCACTTGCCAAAATTGTATTCGTAAATTCAATACTTGCGTCATATGATTTGTTCCCGTTTATTTTCTGTTCCTTTATAAACTCAAGTATATTTCATCGAAACAACGCTTGAAAGTAAGTTTGAGCAAAATAACGCATTCTTCAACCTTGTACTGGCATAGAAGGTAGATTTCCGTTTTTAATGTTTCTTATTCAGAGACATTTTAAGATTGTGCAATGTGCATTCATAAAGAATCATGTTCATTGATTTATAAATGTTGCTTGTCAAGTACACAACATGTTCCAGTTCAACCGTATACTTTAATAGGGTCTCATGCAACTCTTCGTAATAGCAAATACACATTTACGAGATTTTATAGAAAAAAAGCAAAAATATTCTTTCTTGTCTTCATTTCGTAGAAACGCACGTCTTCATTAAATGTTCTACTTGAAGAGAGAGTATCTTTTGGTATTGAAATTTTTCCATTTATGAGAGTTTTCAGAATTGTGAATTGATCATTCATAAAGCACCGAATCTTTCTATTTAATGCTGCTGCTTGTACATCTGTGTTTAGGATTTTCCTTAAATGGAAAAACTATAACTTTTAGTTTGGAAACCCTGAATACAGGTAATACAGCAAGTCAGGTTCAAAAGCATTCCGAAATTAAACAGTTTTTTAAACCGAAAGAGACCCTCTTTTCTAGTATTAAATTTGAAGAAGATGTAATTTTCCAGCAAAGGAATGTGCATACCTTTTATGATATTCAGTTCAGTTCAGTTTTATTAAGGGAAATATAGGCGAAGCCTTTGAGCTCCCTATTGATGTCAGTGACACTGTGAATTAAAAAGGCTGACATATAAATGGACGTTGGACAAAGGGTTATCTCCCGGACACACTGCAGGGCATATATATATATATTTTATATATATATATTTTTTTAGTTATAAAAGCAGCGAAAACCAATGGGAAAAATTCCTACTCGCTGAGTATTTTTTATTAGCAGGGTGTAGTCCTTTCGGTTGACCAAAAAGAAAATCGTTCAAAGGTTAGCACCTTGTCGCGACTTAAACATCTGAGGATTATGCTGCAAGACAAAACATTACTAAATGAAAATCACATCTTAGGATTTCGGTTTACATTTCATTTCGTTTCTGACACGAGAATTTTTAAACTATCTAATTTGCTTTTCATATGGGCCATAAGGAAGTTTGCAGAAACCCCCGAAATTCTTTTTCCCACCACCGTACAGAAGCTTCCCTTGTCCGAAAGTCCCTTGTTGTCAGTCTCACTTGACTATCTTATGTAACCATTTATTTTGAAGTGCGCCATTCCGGCAGTCTACAGAGAACACGGCAATCAGGAAAGTGTTCACATGTGCAGTAGAGAGCCCATCTCATGAAAGTTAAACAAAAATTTTCAAACGCATTTTCGATTTGGAAGGAGTACTTATGTGAGTTAACAGTATTAAATATCGTGTAGCATGATCCCAATTTATTTCAGACACGAAAGGATCTCGATTTTTCAATGAGTTTTTTGGGCAACCTGCAAAAAATACACTCAATAAAATAACTACTTAAGTAGTATAGAATTTTACCACTTATTTTTGATGCGTCTATAAGGTCAGATATATTTGGTAGTGAATGCCTGTATTGCCTCTCGATAGGATATGGGAACAAGAACCACCCTAACGCAGGTGGCTTTCTGCTACATTCCAAGGAACTTGGGGTTGAGGTTAGGTTGCTGTTAGGCTTACGGTGAGGTTTATTGTTACGATTGGGGCACAGGAAGATTTATCATTTTTGGAACTTCGTGTAAGGCCACTTGTGGTACTTGGAGGATGTTCGTATTTCCGTGTCCTGTCGTGGGGGAGGGGTCATACAAGCAAGTCTGACTGCTTCTCGGTATAATTTGACAGTGGTACAGCTTTTATGACCTTCGAAGCATTGACCTCCCCCCCCCTCTCTATACTAAAATCCGTCAGGTTTGACTATCAGGCCTGCAGATGGGCTCGGAAGCAGGGCTTGAACTGCTGGCATAGAACCAGCGTTGCATACTCTCGCACAGCGTAACTCAAATTTATGCAAAATAGTTACAGCCGTTGGAGAGGCAGATCGGACACCCTGGTCTGATTTAAGTCACCAAACGAAGTCTACAATAAAAAATCAATAAAACCTCTATTTCATTTCCACCCCTCAGGAAGGGATTGCTTATATATGAGAAATTTAAATCGCTCACCGGAACAGGTTTCTGTTCTAATTGACATTTCGGAGAGCTTGCCTGGCTCACCATTTTCAAAGCGTTGACTGCTAAATATTGGTCATACTTTTTGAATAGCCGGCCAAACTGATCAGCCTTGATCTAATCGATTGTTTTTCTCTTTTGCTGCCGCATCCGTCGGATGGTTGTTTGTGTGGCTTGACGACCGCTGGCGTTGCTCATCGTCACCTCGGTGGAGAATTCTTGTAATTCTGCCTCCTCTTCCGGTGTGTTCGTCACATGGCCGTCTGCGCTCAGAGCTCCAAAGTTCGGTTTAAGCATCTGTTGCTGGTTCTTATGGATGTAATAACGCAGGACCTTCTAGGTCGCAGGAAGGTCTAGATGCCTGTTGATAGAGTTGGTATCTGAATACCATGCTTCGAGCGTCAGTAATTCCGGTTTTTGTGGCGCCTCGGCCTAAGATGGTCGTTCCTTCCATGTAAAAAGTATAGCCAGTTTCTCCAATATTGGTTGCAAGCTGTGAGCTTGGATCAAGCCTCCGAGCCGCTTATCTGTGCTGATTTAAGCGGGTCTTCAATTTTCGACCAGTGTCCCCGACGTAGTTGCAGTCTTCATCATTGCAACATATTTGATAGACCAAATGCAGAGGTTTCGTTCTGGGACAAAGCCTATTGCTTATAGGCTCTCCCATCAGGACATGGGAATCGGAATCGCCTGAAATGCAGGTGACCGCACTAAATTCCAGAGAGTTTTGGGTTACATTTTTTCAGTTGAAGAATGGGTATATTTCAGTTTGAATGATCTTTTTGGATTCACAGATAATTTTGGAACCGGAAATATAGTTGCCTTTGCGCTTGGGATTTCCAAACTACACTTTGTATACTTTCTGTTTAGGTGAAATCGAAATTTTACCTACGTTAGTTGGAATGCGTCATATAAGACGTGTAAAAATTCACGGTGGATGCGGACCATGTTTTATACTGCATATATAGCACTAATAAACGTGCAGATACGATGCTGTCTGAGTGAACAGTTCACATTTACACCCGAGGCTTCTGCATACCAATCAACGCTGAAAATTGCCTTTTAACCTCACCACCCCCTAGACCGCAGAAACCTCCCGCCACGAACTCAAATAAAACAACTGGCTTTCTGCCATATGGTCAACGGTGGAATTTTGAAAAAAAACATCTTCTTCCTTTTCAGAAATCAACGTTCTAAGTGGGAGTAAATCAGTCGAAATGAAGCTGTTTAGGCTCAGTTTGAAAGATGCCAGGAATATTTAGGCTGACGTCTATCGTCTTCCGCGAGATAATCACGTAATAGTTTATAACATGCCAATAGGCAGTCACCAGTACACCGTGTTTTCTCGGTATTATTCCACTGCATGACACCAATGCGAGTGGTTGGACTCATCAAGGGCTCTCCCAGCGTTCCCAAAGTATCATAATAGTAAATATGCCGGTTTTTGAATTTCAGCTTTTCATCTCCTCAAAGCTAAAGTAGCGACCATAAAGCCCGTGGTGGAATGCCGGGTGATATGTTAGTAGGTCGAACCCCTCGCGACTGTATTGTGCAGCAGCATAATACCGACGACCACGTGTCTGTTGGTGCGTCAAATCATGCAAAACCTTCCTTCTTGGAATGCCCTGTTTGATTATTAGGAAAAATTATTTTTCAATGCCGAAATGACGCTGGAATATAGTTCTCGAAAAAATGACAAAGCATGAATTTCGTCAACGTATTCCCGCTACTGTTGGTCTGATATAGTGCGAATTTATCAGTCCTTCTGGCATAGGTGACCCAACTTTTAACTACTTACTAGTTTATATGCACTTCCGTGCATCTTAAATGTTGCAGTGTCATTTAACTTGGTATCCCGAGCTTCAAACCATTTTAAATTTGCAGTTTTCCCTAAAGATATTAATTCTGGACCAAAAAATTATTCCGTAGGTACGCTTTAGTCTTTTTTTGGCGTTTATATTTAAGATTGCTTTATTTGGCCTTTCAGAGACGAATACAAGGGGGATGCCGGTTTGTTCTTGATGTTTCGCGTGTTTTATGCATTTTTTGTGCACAACTGCGATTACGCGTACAAAGAGCAGGCTTGGACATCTGGCCGAGAAGGAGACCATCTATAAATATCCCCTCATGATTACGATGTAAGGACACTGTGGTATCTAGCCAAACAGTCAATTCCGTTGCCACAAAATGACGCAATTGCCAGCAAGGAGACGAAAACACCTTCAGCGCAGAAGGATATGCACGCAGGTGGAGGCAAGCTGCGCACCTGTCTGGGAAGGAAGTTTTGGTCTTGGCATCGGGCTGCAGACCATAACCGGCTAATTTTTTTAGGTTATTGAGCACTCAGCTGCCGAGTGGGCCAGTAGACCCATCGGTCAGGATGTAGTATGCATAATACTCAGTAGGAAAAGTTCTTGCCCGATCATTTCATGGCGTAATTTGTCGTTACTGTCATAGTATTCTATTAGACGTAGCTTATGGATATCTACCGTTGTACTTCTACCTGTCAAACAAGCATTTTTTGCTAAAAATAGTATAAATCTCATCTGGAGATTCCATTCGTCTTAGTTTCTGAGTGTTTCCAGCTAGCCAGATTCCAATGGATCAACTCAAGTAATCATGAAACATTCGTTGATGAACGTTCACCGATTGCTATTGGAACTCACTCGTAATTCCCGAGAGTGAGCCCCAAGGCAGAACGGAACGAGTAAGTACCGTTAGCGAACGAGGAGCTTTCATCAACGAATGTCACTATTCCCGATCTAAATCGACAGGAAAACGAGCCATGGCTCAATGGTTAGAGCTTTGGAATTCTGATCAACAGGTCGCGGGTTTGAGCTTCGGGTAGTGCACCAACTGGGGTTGGGTATGGCTGGCTGATGACGCCTAATAAGTTAGAAATGGCCATTCCAGTCTCCATTGTATTTGCTGACAATGTTCATAAGCACGAAACGTTTACTGACCAAGTTATGAGACCTGCCAGTCCCGTCTGAAGGTAAAGTAACCAGCGCCTACACTAGAACAAACACCAACAGAGAAAAAAGCGATTGAGACGTCCATATCTGACCAAACTAACCATAATCAGTCGGCCCTTCCCAGTCCCAAGTTTGGATAACCTGGGATTCTGGGTCATTGAGCGGTAAGCTCACGCTCTGCGATTGAGCCACGGGCCGGGTGTCCCGCAATTTTGCTTGCAATTGCACAGTTGGAGCCCCCGCAGGCAGTCGCATAGCGACTGCACAGGGAGCAGTATCGACAAAGACTAGGGAGGCAGGCGTGATCATTTCCGTCCTAGCCGTCGTTAGTCAGCCTTACCCAAACCTAGGTTTTGTTGGACTTGGCATTCGAACCAGGATTTCAGTTTTATTAAGGAGGGGATAGGCGGTTACCTTTGACCTCCATAGCTGGTACAAATTCAAATGAATGAATAAAGCCCGATTGAAAAGGAGGTTGTTTTCAGGCGACAAGCAACTGTCCGTATAACATAAAATAATAAACACCAATATCTACTTATTTTTATAAGTAGTATGATTGTGTGGTAATGACATGTATAGTAAGTAGATTATGTAGATATCTGTGGTTGTTATTTGAAAAGCTTGATGCGTGTTGGGTTTGAGTTTAAATGAGCCCACATATGGGAAGAGAACAACCTCAGTGGACAGAGCGTTCCACGCTGTAACCACGATGTTACGGAAGAAAATCTTGCCTTCATTTACTCTAAATTTCCCTGTGTGTAGTTTAAGGGGATGACAGTGCAAAGTGGGCGTGTTAGCTCAGCGAGATCCCTTCTTACATGACTGTGGGAAAGGGGAACGACATTTAGGATCGACCGTCTGCTTTTATGGACCGTTGATAATTTTTGACGGCCGCATCTGAACCTTTTCTATGACACTAAAGTCCTTGACAGTCCTTGTCTTATAGCGTATTCCAGCTATGGTCGCACAAAGGCTTTAAACATTTTGGAGAAGCTATCTTTTTAAAACCCTGTTAACGCTCGCCTGATTATAGACATGGCCGGCTTGGTCGCCTTCGTGCATTTCAGTGTTGGTTTGAGTAAAGATGCACTCCGCGCACCCCCCCCCCCCCAACTCCTTCTGAATGTTCACTGTTTGCAAAGGAGTACTTCTTCGAAGGTTAATCCTCGGCTGGAGCCTCTACAGTCGTCGATTCGAAGAGAGAGGTGCTTGCTTGCATGTAAGTGCATAAGCCAGCGCTTCGAGTAGTTCTCGAGCCGGCTCAAATCTGTTTGAAGGTGTTCTTCGTCGGTCGCATAGTGAATAACTTTCTTCAATTTTGTATCGCAAGTGACCAGGATGGCATCACAGTCTAAGTTAGTGACGCAGTCATTGATGAAAACAGGGAAAAACGTAGACCTGAACATGAGCACTGTTAGCCGCCGCTCACTGTGGTCACCTTTGTCGACCACTGGTTCCCGACATACACCCTTTAGAATCGTCCATTTAAAAAGTTACCGAGTGATATAAGGAGGCTTCCGCGAACTCCTGCGCTGCGCAGTTTGTGCAGGAGACGTTGGAGAGGAATGCCGTGGAAAGTAGTTTGTAGTCGATTTAGATGGCGTGGACTATATTGCCTGCGTTGGGTGCTTTGATCCAGCGTTCAAGCGAAAGGAGCATATTTGTACTTCAGGACCTACCACAGCGAAGGCCTGTTGGGCATCGGAGAGAAAGTAATTCTGCTCAATGAGCTGCATAAACACTTTTTTAATTATGATCTTCCTGATTTTGGCAACAAATTGAAGTAAACCTCGTTGGCCTGTAGTTATTCGCAAGAACTCGACTTCCACTCTTAAATAACGGAATGGTGGTTGCGGACTTCCAATCAGGGGTACGCACCCAGGAGTAAATGATGCCTAGAAAAGCAAGGTTAACATCTTGATCATTTCAAAAGCTAACTCCCTCAAAATCTTGGTGGGAATTTCATCGAGACCTGGGGAAGTCAAGTTTAGCAACTGTTCCTGAAGGATTTCTTCGGTGAACAGGACTCGTTCGACTGTAGGCATTTCCTCGTCGTAATAAATGTATGAGAAAAATTTGGGTTCTCATGTAACGATGGACAGGGAGAATTCAGAGGGATGCTCAGACTTATCCTTAGCCTCTGAGATTTCCGCGACCTTGGTAGTTCGCAACAGTGGGATATGATCCTCATTCCGCATACTTTATAATATATAAATGCAGAGGACTGTTCAATTAACCCTAATGCCGTATAAAAGATCAATTTTGAAGACACATCGATCTCTGTTGAGGAGACTTTTAACCCGATCTCTCTGTAACTTGTAAGTGATTAATGATTCAGGTTTACAACCAATTCGAGATCTTTTTCCACAATTTTGTCTTCATTTTGACTTCCTTCTTTGATGATGGAGTCAGCCAACGAGGTCTCTTCGTTAGTCTTTTTGTATTATCGGACAGTGGCTTGAGAGAAGATTGTGAAATATATATTTTAACTCAGCTCATACCTCGTCAAATTTACCGGAGAGTGCCAAGGCTCAGTCAGCAGGCTGAAGTTACTTTTTCGTCTGCTCAAAATTGCCACGCCATGGGTTTGGTCTGAGATCACGTAGTTGGACAGGCAACGAGAACAGGGTGTATTCCCACATGTGAACTATATGGGCTTTCTGACCTAATGGGGTTACACAATTTACAAGGTCGATTTTGTCCGGTACCTTAGGGAACACAAATTCGAAGCAGTTCAGCTGCTGACTCTTATGAACTCTTTTTGGAAGCGTGGCATGTTGAGTGAGAAACTAATGGGCGGTGGTACTCAGAAGTTGCCCTTCGAATGCGCTCTCAGAACAGTCGGTGGAGGCCAAGTTCCAGTCGATGTGAGGTGCAGTCAAATCCCTAATGATGAGAAAAGTCGGCTACGTAGCAAACAAGTAGAGCTTTTCCAGCAATTGGGCATCGGCTTCAGGGTAATTTTTTGCAGGTAGAGGCATCGCTAAGATATGGAAATATCTTGTGGTCGGCCACACTGCTTCCGTATTGTACGTCAGTTTGGCAGTTTTCTCTCAGACCTGCAGACTGTTTTGACCGCCACCAGTTCGGTTTGCTCGGTTACTGCAGAAATCTAGGATGTGCGCGCTCTCGGTCTTTTTATTCCGACAACCATTTTCCCGTCTGGCGAGAGGGCATAGGTATGGATTCGGAGTTCGTCAGTTTTGGAAATTACACTTGTCGTGTTGACCTGCTTGACCGTAAGCTTAGAGTTAATGCGAAATCTGTTTACAATTCTGTTCTGTCTACTAAACCAACTGTGTCATCATTCGGACCAGCTTGATCCAAACGGAGGCAGAATCGCCTTTTACTATCTCGTTTTTATTGATCACCAGGTTTTGTTCCGCGTTGCTTTATCGTGCTCTTACTTCTAGGACTAATTTGTGGCGTGTCATTCTTTCGATGGTTGAGGATTCCTCCTAAATATACGCGTAATTTCGGGAGGGCTTCATTCAAAACACCCAGAAAGGGGCATTTATGCCCGCCTATTGTTGCCTACGACGATTATAGGCGGTTGTAGTCGGCTTTCAAGATGAAAGGCCTCAATGATGGTGATTTCTTCCGATGGTTGCCTTATTTCATCGAGGAGATCCTGGAATCGCCAAGTTCTGCAGCAATTCATTCTTTGTGGGTGTATGTGTGGGATTCTGAAAGACCTTGAATTAAAATACAGTGCACCTTGCTAGGCACTCCTCTGTTGAGTGGTTATCGTTGGCTAGGAACCGTGGCTGGGAAGTCTGCCAATCTGACGCTTCCACCAGACCACGCCATCGGCTTAGTGTATATGCTGTGTGTATCGAGTGGCTGACCAGTGGACTGGGAGTCAGACGGCGATGGCTGCTCCATATCCCATGAGTTTGTGAATCCTGGTGTGTGCGTTAGCGGGGCCAGGTCGTGCTGTGGCGCGCGAAGACGGGTACGCCGATCCGTCAGCCAATGCGCCCACTCCCACATCAGGTAACTGACCGGCTTGGACAGTGTCTGATGGTGGGGGTTGGGGAGAGAGTGAGGTCAACAGCTCAACGCATGTTCCTCACTATAAACAATCTTACGCGCTTGAAACTATCACGGTGCGCTAAAAGCCGTGGCTTGGAAGGTTGCCAACTGACGGGATAACTCGGACCGCGTGGTCAGCCCAATGTGTGTTTTGTGTGGAGTGGCTGACTGGCGGACTGAGAGTCAGGTTGCAATGGCTCCTTCTTAATGTGGCCTTTATGGCACTCCCACTCCGTGGGATCCGAGCCAGGTGTGGTAGCACGCCCAGGGGCGGCTCCGGCCGCGCCAGCCACCTGCGTCCTCTCTTATGCCTCCGGTCTTCTTGACTCTGTCTTGACACCGGTCTCAGTTGGGGGAGGAGGACAGAGTGCGGTAGCTGCAGCGCAAGGTTACTATCACTTAAAACTAATTCACGCACAAGTCACCGTCCCTGCACTACCCTTCCGTGGAGCATACGGTGGACATCGTCGAAATTGACGGTCGAACTGTCGGGTATCCTTGGCTGATACCAGGGCTCCGTCGGTGTCAGCTGGCAGTAGGGAATGCGGCTGGACTGTTGGTGCATTTGTCCCTGTGCAGTTCGTCTGTGGTTCTTGCTGAGGCATCATGTATGATTACGCATTGATATCGATCCGCAATGCCTCCACTCAGAGAGCTTCGTGAAGTAGTTGATCTTGCCAAGGCTGGGGCTTCCGCAACTCCGGTTTTAACTCTGTTGGTACAGAAATTCATCAAATTAACTAATACTACGCTGGGCTTACGGCTATATTCCTTTGCTCTAGCTCATATCCACTCCGGAGTAAGAGCAAAAAAGTGTCTATACCGACTCGGAACTGATATCGGCAAGGGTTACATGCCGCACGCCTTTAACTTCTTCTGTCCAAACATCTTTCTAATTTCAGTTTTTACTTGTGATTGCTCTTTCGGGCGTGTTTATCATATTTCCTTTTGGGCAGTGAACGTTATTCAACCCGTCGATCTATCATCGAGCATTCACTGATCGAGTAGCAGGACATGTTCGTCCACTTGCGGCTTGGGGGATGTTTCACTTTTCAAAGGGACGTGACTTATTTCAAAGTAATTTTTCGGATGCCATTTTATTATATTTTTGTCGCATCTCGAATCTCCGGACGTTACTCCACCACGAGATTAATATTCAGAATCAGTTGACAGTTCGGCCGTCACGAATGAAGATATCCAATCGGAGCCCTAGGGAGGGAGCGCAGCGCCGGTGACTTGTGTGTGTGTGAACTGTCTTGAAGCGGACTTGCACTCCATCTAACGCACTCTCTTCTCGTTCATCCACCTGGCTCCGATGGCAAGACAGGCTCAGGTCTACTGCAGGTTGGGTTCAGGCGCAGTGGCAGAAAAATCTAAACAGTCCAGCTACGCGTGCCACATACGACTTGGTCCCCACAGAATTTGCCAGGTTTCCACAGAGGTCGGCTCGGACCTCACGTGCGCAAAAGCACCAGGAAGGCCATTATACGAAAGAACGATGGCAGCCTTCCAGCCCGTACTTCCAGCAGGTACTGACTGCGAGGACCGAGTTGTCCTATCTGTTGGAAAGCTTCCAAGCCATCAATCCGACAGGCGCGATGCATCTATTTTCACATGGGTGACAGTGTTCAGTTCAGTTCAGTTCCGTTTTATTAAGGGAAATATAGGCGAAGCCTTTGAGCTCCCTATTGATGCCAATGATACTGTAAATTAAAAAAGGCTGACATATAATGAACGTTGGACAAAGGGTTATCTCCCCGACACACTGCAGGGCATCGGACAAACAATTATAAAATAATGTTACTCACAAAATAGGGAGTAGTATGTTATATGACACGATGGAGAATTTTTAAACAACCTAACAGCGTGTATTTTGTATGATATTGGACCGACGACCGTTTGACAGGGTGCATGTTGACTTGCGGATGAATCTTACAGCTGCGTGACACAGGGTGAGCCTCCTATGGCTTCAATTTCAACTGGCTCGCAATCAAAACGCCAGAGATGCATGCAATCAGCAGTTGCATCGGTGATCACTCCTTCTTTTCTCGCAATCTAATGTAAATATGAGAGTTCGGCTGTTAGAATTCTCCCAGTGACACAAGCATCCGCTGCTGATTTTCACTTGTTCCTTGTGGTTCACTTTTTGAAAAGCAAGTACTCGGCGGTCTCAGTGGGATTTGAACCTACGACAGCGAGGCCAAGGTTGTAATAAAACTCTGCCCCTTTTGTAGTGAGTTCGGATCCCACCGAGGACACCGAGTTTTGCGCAATAGGTTCAATTGAATTATTCAAAGCTGACAAAAGCACCTATTAAGAAAGGAATTATTAATCACTCCAATTTCAAGACAACAGCTTTTTTGAATGGTTCTCTCGTCCCTTTTAGCCAATCATGGGTCTCCAACCAACCACAAAGCGGCACCTAAATTCGAGGCTTCCTCAGTGCCACCCGCAATCATCATCCTCTATCGGTAGGGGTCAAGTATTTATTCAAACTAGAATTGGCGCACGCCCTTCTGATCAGCGCTTCACATTTCATAGTCGAAAAAGAACTGGAACGTCAACAAATGGAATTAAATATTATCAGTCAATATTTTAAAGTCCCACGGGCGTAATAAAACTCAAGTTTAAACTTTTAATTCCCTAATATTGTCAGGTTTACCATGAGAATAAATAAACTGAACTACTTTAAACCTCTACATAATTGCAAACTTTGTTTCAACTCGCATTCTTAGGTTGTCTGTATGTTTCTTCTTTCATGAAACCGCAGGAATCAAGCATTTAATGGATGGCAGAGATGCAACCAGAACGACTCATTGGCTTTTGTGTAATACTTGCTGCCTAAAGTCAATGGTTTTAATACTTTTTCTGTGGGCCACACGTTCGATGTAACAGATTGCTCGAACCAGCTCGAAGGTGATGTGAAACAGTGGCTAAAATGCACTTTTTTACCCCAGTGTTCTTACAGAGACGTATGGATACCCGATGCTTGAGTTTTCCGGTGTGGTTATCGCGACTGCGGACCGTGTCCTTTTGCGTCCTTGCCATTGCTTGAATTTTTAACCGAGTCGTTCGGAAACTTCAACTTCTGTGTTGGCGCCTCGCCAAGCGAAGTCATGAATAACAGTATATGTTTGGAAAATTTTTATGAGGTTTTTACTGTAGGGGTGTCGGCGTCAGTTGACGGACGATAAAAAAAAATATCGGCGTTTATTTTTTGTGCTGTTAAAGCAAACTCCAGTGAATGGCCTAGCAGCACGGCAAGTCTGCTTTTGAAGTAGCAGCCTTACCCACGGGGGTAGGAAGTTTGTTTCTCCGAAGCGTTCTATTCCTCCTCTAAACCATTGCCAGCACCTGCAACTACAAAATTCGTGAAAGAACTAGTCGCTTTAATAGTACACCATATAAATGTAAAGGGTGGTATTCGGGCGATTACTATGCCACAACCTTTTTCCAGGACCGGGTAGGGGCAACCGTAGGGGCAACCCATGAACCACTGGACGATCTAGCTGCCCTCCCTCAAAAACTACCAGCGTGCCCACATGAACTGTTCGTTCTAAATTCCCGATCTTTGCTAATTACGATGTCCCTGCTTCAGACGCTGGTCGCCGTCCGGGTACCTGGATATTGTTCTACTAACTGAAGCATTGACAACACCTTCCGTAGCCGACTTCGAACTCTCTGTTCTAGGTTACAATTGCATTCAAAATGATCGTCACTATAGCCGTGGTGGAGGAACCTGTACCTGGCAGTTCGACCGTCGATTTCGACGAGGTCCACCGTATGCTCCACACCAGGTGGTGCAGGGACGGTGACTTGCGCGTGATTTAGTTTAAAGTGATAGTAGACTTGCGCTGCATCTACCGCACTCTCTCCTCCTCCCCCACCTGAGTCCGGTGTCAAGACAGAGTCAAGAAGACCGGAGATGGGAGAGGGCGCAGGTGGCTGGCGCGGCCTAAGCCGCCCCTGGGCGTGCCACCACACCTGGCTCGGATCCCACGGAGTGGGAGTGCCATAAAGGCCACAGTAAGAAGGAGCCATTGCAACCTGACTCTCAGTCCGCCAGTCAGCCACTCCACACAAAACACACATTGGGCTGACCACGCGGTCCGAGTTATCCCGTCAGTTGGCAACCTTCCAAGCCACGGCTTTTAGCGCACCGTGATAGTTTCAAGCGCGTCAGATTGTTTATAGTGAGGAAAAATACGCTGAGCTCTCGACCTCACTTTCTCCCCACCCCACAATCAGACCACTGTCCGAGCCAGTCAGTTGCCTGATGTGGGAGTGGGCGCATTGGCTGACGGATCGGCGTACCCGTCTTCGCGCGCCACAGCACGACCTGGCCCCCATAACGCACACACCAGGATTCACAAACTCAGGGGATATGGAGCAGCCATCGCCGTCTGACTCCCAGTTCACTGGTCAGCCACTCGACACACACAGCACATACACTGAGCCGACGGCGTGGTCTGGTGGAAGCGTCAGATTGGCAGACTTCCCAGCCACGGTTTCTAGGAAACCGTGATATACTAATGGTAAATGGTGATTGTGAGAGTGTTGTCGATGCATTGGTGTAGGTAGTGTGCGCTGATGTAGGTTAGCCTACGGTGGTTTACCGGAGGTTGTCATGGAGGCGCATGTGTCCTAATAGGCCCATGCGGTGTGTAAATGTGCGAAAGCAGTTAGGGCAGTGAAGGCGGGCACGTCGACTGTATGTCGGAGCCCCAGGCACTGGTTCACCAGCCTCCATGCGATGGATTCGCAGGGTGACCGACCAGGCCGATGCGTGAGTTGAAGTTGCGGGTTCAGTGTGGGCAGGAGAAATCGGTAGAGGCTGGGAGGATGTCATTGCTGGTAGTGGGGGGTGGCAGGGGGCACTAAGAATGGCAGGAGCGGAGGGTGTGCATGGTGTATCGGTGTTGTCGGCATTGTGGTTAATTCCGCTGTTATGGATGCGCATGTGACCGAATAGGCCTATGCGATAAGTGAATGCGCGAGGACAGTGAGGGGCAGTGGAGGCGACGACCTCTGCCGTGTGATGGTGCTCAGGCACTGGCTCACCGGTCTCTGTACGATGTATTCGCAAGTGACCGACCAGGCCGATTCGTGAGGTGAATGTGCGGTCGCATTGAGTACAGCTTAGGAGAGATTCCCCATCGCTGATGGTGGTGGTGGTGGTAGTGAAGGCGGTGGTGGTTTGCGGTGGTAGGGGGTAACAGGCGATGAGTAGATGGATGTGGTCTCTGTGATGGTGGGAGCAATGGAATTGATGACAGGAGTGAGGGTAGGGGGAGTCAGAAGGAGGGTTAGCAGAATTTGACGTAGAAATTGGAATTGTCGGATTGTTTGTGCATTGCGTCCGAAGATGTCCAACCAGAGGCCGATTCGCGCGCGGAAGATGCGTTGACAGCGCGGGCACGTTGGCAGGGGCCTGGGCATTGGCGGTGTTGGTCCGGGGCGCTGGTGACTTTCGTGCCGCTCTTTTTGGCCTTGGCAGCGGCGATCCGGTTGGCCTCATAGATCGCTGAACCAGTCTTCACTGATCTTCTCCATGCCGGTCTATCCTGGGCGAGGTCCTCCCAGGTCGCAGAGTTGATTTGCAGTTGCTTCAGCGATGTCTTCAAAGTGTCCTTGTAGCGTCGTTTTTGACCTCCCTGCCTGCGAGAACCCGTAGCGACATCACCGTAGAAAAAGTCGTTTGGGTAGTCGCTCGTCGTCCATTCTTACCAGGTGGCCGCTCCATCGCAGTTGCACTTGCCTCAGCATGGCATGGATGCTGAGGATTCCGGTCCGCTCCAGGACTTCCGTGTCCGGGATCCTGTCTTGCCATCTCAGCTTCAGTATTCTGCGGAGGCAGCTGAGATGAAAGTGATTCAGCTTCCTGGCTTGGTTCGAGTAGACGGTCCAGGTTTCCGCTCCGTAAAGGAGTGTCGACAAGACGACGGCCTTGTACATCTTCAGTTTGGTGTTCAGGTGAATACCGTGGCGATTCCACACGGAGGACTGCAGCCGGCCGAAAGCCTGACTAGCTTTGGAGATCCGTTGGGCAACCTCGTCATCGATTCTCGTGTTGCGCGACATCGTGCTTCCTAGATAAGCGAAGGTTTCCACGTTTTTTTGAGTAGAGCACCGCTGACATAGATTCGAGGAGCATTGTATTCTGCGCTGGGTGGCGGCTGGTGCATGACAACTGTTTTGGCTGTACTGATTGTTAATCCAAAATCGGCGCAGCCTCCGGCGAAGAGGTCCATGCTCCTTTGCATGTCCTCCTCTGTCACGGTGTTAAGGGCGCAGTCGTCCGCGAAGAGCAAGTCATGGACTGTAGTCGTAGACACGCGCGTTGGAGCCTGCATACGCCGACTGTTGAGAAGGTGCCCGTCAGTTCTGTAGGCGATGCGGATACCAGGCTGCTCATCACGGTAGGCGTCCATCAGCATAGCCGAGAACATGAGACTGAAGAGGGTGGGGGCCAGTACGCAGCCCTGCTTCACTCCGTTGGCTCACTGCGAATGCTTCGGATACCGTCCCGTTGTCAGTGACGCGCGCCGTCATCCCGTCATGAAGCTGACGTACCATGTGCGTGAACCGCTTAGGACAGCCAAATTTCTGCATGACTTTCCACAGTCCGTCACGATTCACCGTGTCAAAGGCTTTCGTTAGATCCACGAAGGTAGTGTATAGGGAGGTTCGCATCTCCTGACACTTCTCTTGTAGCTGGCGGGCGGCAAAGATCATATCGGTTGTTCCGCGGTGTCGGCGGAAGCCACATTGGCTTTCCGGAAGCAGGCCCTGCTCTAGGTGACCGTTAAGACGATTGAGAAGGATACGGGCGAAGATCTTCCCGCGATGTTGAGCAACGAGATGCCTCTGTGATTATCACAGAGTTGCCGGTTCCCCTTCCGTTTGTAGAGATGGACGATGGTCGCGTCTTTGAAATCCTGAGGAACTTGTCCTTGGTGCCACATCTCCTGGAAGAGTGTTGTGAGTTCTGCCATCAGCCGGGGCCCACCGTGCTTGTATACTTCCGGTGGGATTGCGTCAGATCCCGGTGCTTTACCGCTGGAAATCTGCTGCACGGCCCGGATGGTTTCTGGTAGGGAAGGCGGCAGATCCAGGTCATTTTTCGTGTCCACTTGAGGGAGCCGGTCAATGGCAGCATCGGAGATGGCTGATGAACAGTTAAGGACATTTCTGAAGTGCTCGGCCCAGCGCTTCAGAATTTGCGATTTATCTGTCAGCAGTGTTGTGCCGTCAGAGCTGAGCAGCGGTGCGGACCCCTTGATACACGGGCCGTAGATGGCTTTGATGGCTATGAAAAAGTTTTTCATTTCATTGCGGTCCGCATACCCCTGGATTTCCTCAGCCTTTCGGATCATCCAGGCATCCTGCATCTCCCGCAGCCGTTGTTGTACAAGGCGCCTGCATCTGAAAGAAGGCTGCTTTGGTGGCGTCAGTTCGAAGGTCCATGTAGGCTTTGTGTAGTCTATTCTTCTCCGCGAGTAAGTTGCTGATGTCGGCGTCATTGTCGTCAAATCAGTCCTGGTGTCGACGGTGTGCGCGTCCGAGTACATCGAGGGCGGTGGACTGGATGACATTTCGCAGTTGACACCATCGTGTCTCCACGGTAGCGTTATCATCTGGAGCATGCAGGTCCTCCAGTTTCTCGGTTATTTGGTTGCTGAAATCAAAAACAGTGAGCAGGCAAATTTAATAAAAGAGTATTTAACTTACATGGCGGCCTCTTACCTTGGGGCCTTCGTCGGGGGTTGCAGTCGGAGCCTCATCTGGGGAGATGACAAGGCGGTGATCTGTCCAACCATCGGCATCGCGGATCGCCTTGGTTACCAGCACGTCCTGTCGATCTCGCCTCCGGACGAGAACATAGTCCAGCAGATGCCAGCGCCGCGACCGATGGTGCATCTACGTGGCCTTCTCCCGCGTCGGAAGGCGGAAGAAGGTGTTGGTCAGCAGGGAGACGGTGTTCCGCACGTGCGCAGAAGAAGGAGGCCATTATCGTTACAGCTACCGAGACCGTGGGGACCCAGCACTCCATGCCAGGCAGCGTGGTCCGTCCCGACGCGGGCATTGAAATCACCAAGGACAATTAACTTGTCCTCTTTCGGCACAGTCGCCAGCAAGGCGTGCAGGTCCTCGTAGAATTTGTCCTTCGCCGCATCAGAGCTCGTCATTGGGGGAGCGTAGGCGCTGATGATGGTGGCGAACTGGTCTCCCCGAAGAGGCAGGCGGAGGCTCATCAGGCGATCATTGATACCCTGCGGCAGACAGGGCAGGGCGATCCCACGATGTCGTTACGAATGGCAAAGGCAACACCAGCGTCGCGTCGCTCTGCCTTTGGCCGGCCGCTCCAGAAGAAAGTGTAGCCGGCCCCCACCTCCTCCAGCTGACCCTGTTCAGAGAATCGGGTCTCGCTGAGAGCAGCAATGTCCACCTTGTAGCGCACCAGTTCCCGAGCGACTAGCGCCGTCCTCCGTTCCGGCCGGTTGCTCTTAGGATTGTCTAAAAGGGAACGAACATTCCAGGCTGCTAGTGTGAGTGGACTCACCCGAGCAGCCTGGAGAGTATGGCGAGGGGATGGGGACGGGGGGTATTGTTGTTTGTTTGAGTTTTACGACCGCGTAGTTTTGCGATCTGCGAGCCGCGGCCGGCTGCAGAAGACGTGAGAACCAGCAATTTTTTTAGGGGCACATTTTTCTAGCCCCTTCCTCCGCGAGGAGGCAAGCAGTGCTATCCCTAAATAGGGGCTGCTCGGACACCCCAGACGGCTGCCGAACTCCACTATGGGTCACGGTTTTGTTTTAGTGGAAGAACGACCCGAGTTAGTCTGGGCCGCCTACGGGGTTGCTGTCGCCCCCACCGTAGGACTTTTTGAGAGGGGGGAGGTGGGAAGTTCGGGAGTCAGGCATACCGGGTGTGGAGGCACACACAACACCGGAGACCCTCACCTGGTTTAGCCCGCCGGTCGTGACGGTTGCCCGGGGTGTGGCCGCTGGGAAGAACCCAACTTCGAGAAGCCACAGGTGAGAGTTGGGTACCAGTTAGAGGCGGCCACAGGAGCATTCACCACCTGTACGAGACAAATGGAGCGACCAAATGCTATCTGTGTAGTGCTACCCCTAACTAGTACCCCTACACCCCACCTGTACCTACATATGTTAAGCAAGCACTTACATTTCTGCCCTTAGACCATCCGCAAGTGACCGCGGTTGAAGAGAGCTATTGGTTTCGAATTGCTTTAAAAAAATAAGTACTCTTTACTTGTTGGTTGTGTTTATCGCTCACCCACTGCCACTGAGTCTTACTTACTTTGTCCCTCGTAGGCAGTTCATGCTACGGATGATTTAAATTGTAACTATTACTTGGTTTTACATAACTTTAGTCTCCCTGAAGTTCGACGGTTTTCTCCCTGTGGCCTAGAACTTTCGAGGACTTACTCGAGGCCGTAGGTACCGGCAGGTAGAATCAGGTTGTCGATTTTACCACCCGAGGATCGAGCAAACTTGCCCACCTTTGCCAGTGTCATCTTTAGGCCC
Source organism: Schistocephalus solidus (assembly GCA_017591395.1). NCBI lineage: Eukaryota > Metazoa > Platyhelminthes > Cestoda > Diphyllobothriidea > Diphyllobothriidae > Schistocephalus > Schistocephalus solidus. The sequence continues at coordinate 56,306 of WEDG01004086.1, read as the reverse complement.
ACTCTGGGGTTCATTTCACGATATAGTTGTTTCTACACTAGAACTTGAAGCTAAATAAACTTTCTCCACAACTTAAAGCTTTTACGCGATTTCAGATCAGTCCATTCGGTAGAATTATTACCACATCTTAATTCCGACGAGTAGTCTGGTTTCTTCCTAAAGTTATATATGGATGTTTTTATTGATAAGTTATCCAAAGTTTTGGATTCACTCATTTCTGTCGGTTCATTCCACGTAAGAAAAGAATTAATCTGATGGATGGTGTTTTTTCTCTATTTCTCTTTTAACCGAAGGTTGCGTAGACTGTCTCCTCGATTCCATCTGCAAAACGACATTTCCGCTCTGCCCTTGATCCGACGTATTGTTGAATGGGCTAAGAGGCGGTTGGAAGAAAAACGGCAAGCCAACGAGGTCAAATTTTTCGGAAAATGTTCATTAAATATCGCGCAACTTTTTCCCGCACAGGTAGAGCGCATAGAAAAACGCGGTATTCCATCTTTCTAGGCGCGCTTGGAACTCCCCTAGATGACGCCAAGTTGACGGCTGGTAGTTTCGCCGCTTTCTTCTCCAGCATATTTATTGAAAACTACCGCTCCACTTCCTTTCATTCGGGATTTTAACCGGTTCCATCCTCGAAACTATAAATGTTACCTTCTGGGACGTAACCGTAGCCATATGATGTTGTCGTTAATCTCATACTCCTGCACCAAACGGCACCCTGGTCAACGTTTGAAAGGCAGATGGGATTTTTCCGTCTCTTCTGTGTACGATATTTGATAGCGCTCTACAAAATAAAATCTCTCCAAGATCGTAGAAGGAATCACACATTTTGTGTTTCCACGAACACGGCCTATCTACGTCTTTTTACAACTTTCGGCCAATCAAAACACTCTCCAAAGCTTCGAAAATCTTGGAGATATTTATCAAATATAAGATGATGTAGCACTTGACAGAGTATAACTTACTATGTGCAGCCCAGCATGGGTTCCTCAAAACAAGGTCGTGTGACACCTGTCAGTACTCATTCTTTAATCGTGTTCTACAATCTAGGGACAATGGTTTTGCACTGTACAGTCTATCTCGATTTTACTAAAGCCTTTAATTTTGGTGACCATGCTCTACTTCTCTTGAAAATTTCCTCTTTTGGCCTAGGTGCTAAACCTCTGAATTCAGTACTTCCTTGTGTGGGCTCTCGCACACAATGAGTTAAAATTTTCAACGTTATCTCCAATCCCACACCTGTGAGAAGTGGAGTTATTTAGGGTAGCGGGCTTGGCCCGCTCTTATTTCGCCTTTTTATCAATGACGTATCAGATTTATTTCAGAATGGTAGGCCCTTGATGTACGCTGATGATTTAACGCGGCCTGTCTACACAAACCAACAGATCGAAACATCATGCTCGAACTCTTAAAAACGATCTTCAGGCCGTTGTCTCTTGGTGCTTCATATGGCGTCTTTTCCTCTTCATGGCACAAAGGCTTAGTTATGGTTTTTGGAGACCATTATCAGCTTCACCTAATCATAGACAGTCATGACCTAAATATGTTCCGTGTTATTAAGGATCTGGGCATAGCACATTCTAACTGTCATTATCTTTCTGAGCAGAGCGCGCATAACCCCCGGGTTTATCCGCCAAAAGTTTATAACTAGCACTATTTGAACCTACTTTTATCAAATGTACGTCATAACTGGCCTGGAATACTACTCCTGGTAGTAGGTTTATTCGGCTGAGCTTTCGAACTCGACTAGGAGTTCATCATCAGAGACGGTTGGAGTGCAACAACGTGTGAGCATTTATTCAGTCGTACCGTGGGAATGAGGTGAGGGGAGGAGGGTTACGTCCGTGACTGGGTCGGATTCGCGTCGCCTGGTTCACTGTGGATCCCACGGCGTGGTAGCGACGTTAGAACCTGCTGGCGATGTTAGCCGTGCCACCTGGCCATGTGGGCGTGGCGTGTGATCACGCTGAGGTAAATCAATATCTCTACTACTACGCTACTACTACTACTAGTAGTAGTGTCTGACGCCCACGCCTCCAACAGTTCCCGCCCCGTCTTGTTGCCGGCCCGCGGCAGTATCAGCATGCTTGCGAAGTTCAACGCATGGCCTTACTCCAGAGTGTGGATGCGATCAGATGCAGTGGGTCACCTCTCTGTACGGCCCGTTTGTGTATTCGCGAGCTGTGGTGGCGTCCTGTTTGGCCTGTATAATGGCGAGGACAGTTCTCGCACGAAATTCCGTACACTGCGCCCGATTTCTCAGTTGCGTCCAGTCGGTCTTTCATCTTCATGATTTTGGTATGCATGTTAGAAGTCGGACAATGGGCAATTTCCACGCCTAACTCTGTCATGCTGCGTTCTATTTCCTCAGATATATTCTTTATGTACGGTAGCGCGAGCCAGCCAATGCATATGTACGTAGCTACGATGGAGAAACGGAAGAGAGATGCCAAAGATATCCTCGGGCCCGTACGTTGATATGCCAACGGGTTACACGCTAAAACGTGCGATAAATAATGTTCGTATTGTCATGCAAACGAAGAGAGGAGAGAGAAGGCACGCAGGAGTGCATGCGGTTAAGTGGTCGTTGGCTCTAATGAGCGCGGAGCTTGCAGTAGGTTATTTTGCGCACACAAGACCGACTTTGCCCAACCTGATGGCAGTAAATTCTGCTGTTGCCAGCAGACTCTGTCCTATTGAATAAAGCAGCTTGTGACGGAACTTTGACAAACAGTTCACGGCTCACGCGACTGTCAGCCATTGCTATAATTTCGGGTTTATCAAACTTGAAAGTGTGACCAGGTCCCTTCGCATGAGCCGCGAGCTGAGCGTTACCGTCCTTCCTCCTCATTGCAGTCGCATGCTCGGCCATTTGAGTGCGGCGTAGTCTCCCAGTTTCTCCGAGGTAGTTGCTTTGTCCGAAACTGCATCAGATTCGGTAAACGATTGTAGACGTTTCCTGCCGTGGCATCGGATCATTCGGCCTCATTACTCGTCACCTGATAGATGCTTCTCTTCGATGAGCACCTCCAACTCCAAGGGGCGTTAGAAGGTGCCTAACGGCTTCTGATACATTCCTCACGTACAGTGATAGCTCGCCAAAATTTGGGGCTGGTGTGGTTCGGTCTCTCGCCTTGGTTGCACATGTGACAGTCGACAGAGTTGCGTGGGTAGCCGTTTGATCAGAGTACCCGTCCAAAAGTATTGCAATTCGGAAGTTTTGGCTTCTGGTTCGCTGAAGTACATCGCAACACGCCGATACAGCACCCGTACGCAACTGCGTTTGTTACTGATTGGGTGGTTGCTGATGAAGCTCAGTATGTCATATTTTCTGCGTTCTTCAACACTTTAGTATTTTGGCCACCCAAAAGTTTACAGCAGATGAAGACATCAAGGAAGGCTAGCTGAACGTTTTTCTCCGCCACGGTCGTAACTTGGATGTCCGGAAAGACGCCATTGAGGTGTTCTTTGGATGCCAGCATCTGACACCGTTCTGGTATGCCGAATGTTTCGTTCACCTAATGAGCCCAGAATTTCGGTCGGTGGTTAGCAACCCAGTGATTCCAGCCGTTGCAGGACTATCACAGCTACGAGTTGCGAAATCGGTGAACTCATTGGCGTGCGTTTCACCTGCTTGTAGATTTTTCGGCACAACTTGAAGTACGTTTTCAGGCAGAGCTTCAAAGATTTTTGATTAGTTAAGCGTATCCATGGCGATTCTTTATTCCATCGTATTTGCTTTGTATGGGATACTTCGACGGTTTCAACTGCCAGATCCTGGAGAATTGAATTGAAAGGAGACGTAATATCAAAATATACCATAAAGGCGTTCGGCAGGAGACTTGCCTCTTTAAGTTTCTTCCAAGAATTTTTTTGACGAGTTGATTGTAGTCCGAATCCATGGTTAGAAATTTAAGACACTGAAACAGCCATTTTTCCAGTCCGGAAATTGGCGCGTATGTGAGTAATACAATGGTCTGTATAGGACCGCCCTCCTTTATGCACTTGGAAGAACCAAAGTGAAAACCTGGCAGAGGGGCCTCATGGCTTCATTGGGAAATTTTTAGTCTATTCTAAATAAGACGGGGAATAGGAGAGCTAAGAATCTTAGGTGAATGAATTGCAGATTGTTTTTGCAGCATCCAACGCGAAAAGATTGTCATCCGAATGGAAGACGGTAAATGCATACCCTGATATACACGGGTGGGGCTCGATATAATGTTAACTAATATCGGCCAGTCAGTTTAACCTGCATATGCTGTAAAATAATACAAATTATACTAAAGAAGGTGATAATGAAGTTCCTGGAGGAGAAACATTTACTCTGAGAGCTCCAGCCCGGCTTCAGACAGAGCTGCTCCTGTCTTTCCAGTTTATTACTCTCGATAGAGCAATGAACTCGCGCATCGGACAAAGATGGTAAAGTTGACGTCACCTACACTGATTACACGAAGGCTTTGGACAGTGCCCCACATGACCTTCTAATCTATAAATTAGCTGAAATTGGAACAAGAGGAAAGCTGCTGGCATGGATCGCAGATTATCTTTACAGGGCAATGACAAACCATGTGCATTTATGCCTTGAAATCAAACCCTACCCCTGTTTACGTGATGACACCAAGGCTCCGTCTTAGGGCCATTACACTTCCTATGCTATATCAACTACTATGTCCACTGCCTGGGTTGCAGCGTCATCATGTGTAAAAGAAGAAGAAGAAGAAGAGGTGATCAATTAAACATGGCGTTTAGAAGCCTGCAGTTTCGAATTCTCTCTCGAACCCATGATCAGAGACCGTAGCAGAAAGGGTGATAGATGCACAAGGTGAGCAGTTTATAAAGTACGCAGTGGCCACGCGATCACATGCATACTACAATAAGCAGCAATCGCGATCACCACTGGGGGTCGTAATTGATGCGATGCTAGCTTGGCCGTCAGCGTGCGAGTCGAAAATGGCCGTGATTTCATCATCAATGTTGGATGCCGGCGTAATACTGACCAGGCAATTTGGCTCACTGTCATTGGATGTGTCGGTCACAAACGTCCTCCCCACGTGACCCATTTCCCTGCTCAGCCGATATCTCAACACGGAATATGGGAAATGGGAGTTCATTGCGCTTGTTGCTATATCGTGGGCCTGAGAACCATGACTGGAGCAGCTCGTGGCTCACGCGATTATCACCTCTTGCGAGGATTTCAGCCTGATAAAACTGTAAAATACGGCCAGGTCCCGTCGAGCGAGTTGCAAACTGAGAGCCAGCGTCTTTCCTCCTCACCGCAGCCGCATGCTCATATATTCGCGTCCAGAGTAATCTCCCGTATTATCTGACATCGGTGCTTTGTCAACAACTGCACCAGATACGGTAAACAACGCCAAACGTTTCCTGCCGTGGCAGCGGGCCTTTCGGCCTCATGACCCGGCGCCTAATGGTTACCTCTGGCCTGATTGCCACCCCAACTCCAAGTGGAGTGCGAAGGTGGCTGGAGGATTCTGATACGTTCCTCACGTACGGAAGAACTCACCAGAATTGGGGCCTATTGGATTTGGTCTCCCTTGTTGTTTGCATATGCACTCGTTGCACACTTTGCGCATGTAGCTATTCGATCTCAGTAACCGTCGAAGATATTGCACTTCAGCAGCCTTGTCTTCCATTTCACAGCAATACGGCTGGATGCGGTGGTATAGCGCTCTTATGCAACTGCGTTTGTGACTGATTGGGTGGTTGCTGTTGAACTTCATTACTTGCGTCGTATTTGTTGCTTTTCTGAACGCTTTGATTTTCAGACCACATCCTTGCGGCAAACGAGGTCATCCAGGAAGGCCAGCTGGTTGTTTTTTCCTCCTCCATCGTAAATTGAATATCCAGGAAGATGGCATTGATACGTTCTTTCAATGTCAGCACCTGATCCCATTTGATGACGACGAAGGTATCATCCGCATACCGAGCTCGTCAGAGGATTGACCAAGGGAAGTCAAAGTGCTAAGAGTTCATGGGCGAGAACGGTACACAGCTGCTTTGGCCGAGGGTGGCCCAACGAAACCGCGAACAAAGAGCCACGCGTGAAGCAGCACTAGAGAAAAAGTTTCGTAAGTTGCCTGCTCCAACGTCATCCAGAAATGACAAACTGGTGCACAACCTGTCGTCAAAGGAGCTGACGGAGGAGCAAATGCAGTTGGTAAGACATGAAGCCTCGTTCAACTCAGCCGATGCCAAACCTGCCAACATGGTTGCATTTGTGGAGTCAATCCTCAGCCAAACGGAAGCAACAGACGAAGCAAAGAACCATATTCGACATTAAGTGTCATCCCTCCTCATGGCTCACAGGCCACGTGACGTGCTTTCCAAGGTCGAACGTGATGCACTTAAGGAACTCATCGTCATCGTGCCTGCAGACAAGGGGCGTTCTACGGTCGTATTGGACAGGACAGAATATATCCAGAAAGCCAAAAGCTGTTTGGAAGACCGTCAGTCCTATGTCCCTTGCGAATCCAACCTCATAAAAACGCTGACACGTGAAATCAACGTGACGCTGTTAGCAATGAACAACTCCCTTTCAATATCACCGATCGATCGACGCATGTCGAAAACACAATATACAGCCCTGACCCAATTCTATGGTCTCCTAAAAGTGCACAAAGAAGGCACTCCTCTTCAACCAATCGTATCACTCAAAGGAACTCCAACCTACGGACTTGCAAAATGGCTGTTTCGACAGCTCAAATTTCTGACCGCTGATGCGGACACCATAGTCAGCTCCTCAACACAATACTTGGAGAAACTTATAGGGGTAAGCCTCCTACCAAACGACGCCATAGTAGCCTTTGATGTTACGTCAATTTTTATTTCTATTCCGCAGGACCTGGCAGTCGAGACTATTGGATTACTGCTACAAGAAAAATATGATATAAAGGAGAATCGCCTCGAACAGGCCCAAATCCTCAAACTCCTGAAATTCTGTCACAAGAAGAACTTCACGTTTGGCGGAGCAATGTACGAGCAGGTGAAGGGCACGCCAATGTGCTCAACGATTTCAGGACTCATATCAGAGGCGGTCGTGAATGGTTGGAGTCGCTGGTCTTCCGACACAACGGACCGAAATTCTGGGCTCAGTCTGTAGATGCTGCCTTCGTCGTCATCAAACGGGATCAGGTGCTGACATTCAAAGAACGTATCAATGCCATCTTCCCGGATATTCACTTTAAGATGGAGGAGGAAAAAAACAACCAACTGGCCTTCCTGGATGACCTCGTTTGCCGCAAGGATGCGGTGGTCTGAAAACCAAAGTGTTCAGAAAAGCAAAAAATACGACGCAAGTAATGAAGTTCAACAGCAACCACCCAATCAGTCACAAACGCAGTTGCGTAAGAGCGCTATACCACCGCCTCCAGCCGTATTGCAGTGAAATAGAAGACAAGGCTACTGAAGTGCAATATCTTCGACGGTTACTGAGATCGAATAGCTATATGCGCAAGTGTGCTAACGAGTGCATACGCAAACCACAAGGGAGACCAAATTCAACGGGCCCCAAATTCTGGCGAACTCTTCCGTACGTGAGGAAAACAGGCCAGATGTAACCATCAGGCGCCGGGTCCAGAGGCCGAAAGGCCCGCTGTCACGGCAGGAAACGTTCGGCGGCGTTTACTGGATCGGGTGCAGTTGTTGACAAAGCAACTATGTCGGAGAAACCGGGATATTAATCTGGACACGAATGGCTGAGTATGCGGCTGCAGTGAGTAGGAAAGACGCTGGCTCTCAGGTTGCAACTCACTCGACGGGACCCGGCCGTATTTTAAAGTTTGATGAGACCGAAATCCTCGAAAGAGGTGATAATCGCGTGAGCCTCGAGCTGCTTCAGTCATGGTTCTCAGGTCCATAGTCAATCAACAAGCGCAATGAACTCCCATTCCCATATTCCGTGTTGAGACATTGGCTGAGCAGGGAAATGGGTCACGTGGGGAGGACGTTTGTGACCGACACACCCAATGACAGTGAGCAAAATGCAGCGTCATTATCACGCCCGCATTCAAAAGAAATGATGTATTCACGGCCATTTTCGACTCGGACGCTGACGGCCAAGCTAGCATCGCATCAATTACGACCCCCAGTGGAGATCGAGATTGCTGCTTATTGTAGTATGCATGTGATCGCGTGGCCACTATGTACTATAAATACTGCTCACCTTGTGCATCTATCACCCTTTCTGTTACTGTCTCTGATCATGGGTTCGAGAGAGAATCTGAAACGTTAGGCCAATAAACAGTATTTTGTCCTGTTTGCTGACGATTTTAACTCTGAATGGCTATCAGATTTGATGCCACCTTCTACGCACTTCAAAGGAGTCTCAACCATCTTAGCAGCTTGTTTGCAGTTTGGCTCTTAAATTTTAACCTTGGAAAGTGTGTGGTCTTTGGTCTCCGTACCAGAATGACCTCTAAGGATTATGATTCCTACCAATGCCTTTTCGATGGGCATTAATTTTCAAATTTTGAGTAGCAGAAGGACCTTGGTTTTCTGATAAACTCCTCAGTCAAAGCATCTGCACAGTGTTTAACGGCAGCATAATGCGCGGCATAGGTGTTATTTCGCTCAGACTAGGATTTCTGCAGATTGATTAAGAACTATTAAGAAACCTACTGGGCATTCGTTCGATCTCCTTTGGAGGATACTGTTCAGGCCTGGCGCCCGTAGTTTAAGAAGGATTATCTACATCTTCACCAGTTCAAGCTAGGGCTACGAAGATGGTGAAGAAACTTAGTCAGCTGTCTTGCGAAGCCAGATCGAATAAACTTGATTTGTTTTCTCTCAATCACAGGCAGCTACGTGGTGACTTCATCCGAACCTACCGGATTGTCGGTCTGTGAGTGCGCCCTTGAATTCGATATGTTCTTCAAATTGGCTGTGTCGGACCATCTGCGGTTAATCTCTTCAATCTGCAGAGGAAGTTGTTCCAGATGGACATCCGACGGAATGCCCTTTCGAAGAGTGTCGTTGGAGCATAGAACGTACTCCCTGACGAGGTTATCCTTTGGGAAACTTTTGAACCATTTAAAAGCATACTAGACACTCAGTTGCTGAGAAACTTCTTTACATATAATAAAGATTGTGTCAGAAGCGGCAACTTGTGTCTGCCTTACACTTCTCGATAACCATACATTTACATTTATCAGATTTATGGTTGTAAACGTTTATTGTATTACCATCTATTGATATAACTAGGGAGCTCAATGTTGAGAGTCTAATTACCTCAATAAAATCACTTAAATCCTTTATTGGTATACAAGATTAAACTTCTAAGTTTATTCTGTGTTCGCACACTTTGTGCTCTAATGAAAAAAACTATACTTGCGTCCAATTAATGAAATCAGTAATTGAGTTATAAAACATCTTAACCATAGTCAACATGGAAAGACTAACAAGTGTATAAGTTTTATATGGAAGAGCAGTAGCATTTTTTGGTAAACCAGCTGGTAAACTGTTCATTGACTGACAAAGTAAACTGCCTGAACTTTGTTTCTGAATTTTCATTATATAAGGGAAACGCCAATTTGAGGAAAAGTGTCAAAATGAAAATATATAAGTTGCGGTGGACGGTTTCCTTCGATATTTATCCCACGTGCAAGTAAAAGAGGCTTCCTGTTTTAATGTTAGGAAACAACTTAATCCGGCTGCTTGAGGGCAATCACACATCCGCTAATATTGCAAATGCCTGGATGAGAGCGTATGTATCTTTTTCAAAAAAACTTTAAGAGCCCGGGAAGTGACTCAGATAACCATCAAACTATTTCGTTAATTTTTCGTTCTATCGTCCCTCAAGTAATCTAATTACTAGGAGAAAATAGTCCACTGATTTTCTTTGTAGAAGGGAAAATAGTGGACTTTGAAGATGACCTGAAAGAGCCGATTTTTCAACTGCCAGCGAGGACTAAACACTGATGTCCAATAGGACGATGGGTTAGTATGTTTCATACTGGATCGGAGCATGATCACGGACGATAAGTATTTCCAATCGCAACCGATAGGACAACGAACGCTGAGAGATAAGGCTGACGCTTAATGACCGAAGTTGAATTTGGCGCATAACTATCTGACGGCAGTCAATTAGCCAGAGGTATCCATTTTATGTAGATTTCACTTTCAAGTTCTTTATTCTGAAGAACATGTTAATTTTAATAGGATTTCCAACCTGCACGCCAGGAATTCATATCTCTAAATGGCGTCGGTAGTGTGGTTTCTGCAGGACCTGTTAAAAGTCCAGTTTTCTTTAACACCTGGTTAATGAATTTTTGAGCAACTGTCTCCTATTCTCTTAGAAATATCAGCTTTATATGACTTACAGGAGCGTGAAGTTAACAACGAAACCCTTATAAACCTTATAGATTTAATCGATTATTGGAATCTGGCGATCAGTTGAAGAAGGTTCTGTCTTATTTTATGTAAGATTTGATACCCTTCATAATTCCTTGAGATATGAACACATCCAATTTAGAGAACTCATTACAGCTTTAAGAAGTACTACAATAGTCACATTATTCACAGACTATTGTGGAGGTGGTCATGAAAATATTTTATATTATTTAATGTGTTAACGAGTTTTCAAACTCTTTATCTTCCTTATCCATTGAACGTTCGGGTGTTCTCGTGGATTGGCAGATGTCGCTTATGCAGCGTGTTAATTATTTACTGAATTATTTACTGCACTCGCGTGTGAAATATTCAGGCAGCAATCAGACTTATTGTGGAAGCAAACACAAACACACGTTCAAATGCCCATCAACGAAAATTTATACCCTATACGTTTATGGATATCTCCACACGGTAAAAATTCACACTCCAGCCTTGCAAGTATGTATTTTAATTTACTCACTGCTCTTTTGCGCTTAACCGTTACCAATTAAAAACTTCTCAGTCTCTGCGTCACAGTTAACTCCACAGTATTTTTTCTGATACCTTCCACCACACCAGTGACTAATCTCTTTTAAAATTTGGGATATTATCGCATTTTGTTTTGCTTACTTCCTTGTATCCTTGTGTACTCACTCTTTAAATTTCGTCAAGCACTTTCGAGTTTACCTTAAGTTTAATACCTTTAGGCATACTTAATGAAGTAAGCTTTATAATTAAGCGCAAATTTTCCCAGACTCGAGCTAAGGGACATCAAGTCTACTTTCCTTTATTCACTTATCACCAGTGTGAAGAGTGAATTTTGTTATAGCAAACTGAATTTGATGACCGCGCTCATCAAGTTGGTTTGTGTAAGTGTTGTGCATGGTGTTCGTGCTTTCTATAATGCTTTTTGTCCCTATTTCTTCATTTTTAAACATACGATTGTCTGTTTTATGTTCATTGCCGTTTAATTAGTTTATTTTTAGCGAAAAATGTCAAATCTTATTCATTTGCTTACTCTTAAGGTCGTTATCCGTTCCGGAAGTCTCTGATGGAGACGGACTCTACTGAACCGACTGAGAGTGCCGTAACTGCTGAAACTACAGGTTTGATTTTCCTCGTTACATCTTCAATGCTAATTTCAGAGCCTCACGATCAGAAACATGGGGATGTTTCGGTTGATGAGCTGACAGGTGTCGTTCCTGAAGCGCCCGAAAACGCCGAATCAGACGCGCCGGACCAGCCTAAAGAACCTGAGGATGGGGATCACACAAATACATCTACAGGTCAGGCGGCTGGTGACTTTGTGGATGATGAGGATGACGACGCCGACGAAGATGACGATGCTGTAAATATTATAATAAAGCCCGCGAACAAGGGGAGTGTATACAAAACCGGTGTGACTTATCAATCGCGATCTCAAGCTCTAAATCCACAGCGTGAGAATTTTTCATTTCATACTGATGATATTCAAATCCCCGCTTGGCATGCACAAATTTCATTTCATACCGATTATATTCAAATCCCCGCTTGTTATACACAAATTTTCATTTTAAGGTTTTTGCAAAGTTTGGTACGGTTAAGGCTTGTTAATCAGTCAAATTTCTGGGTATTTTTTTGTTTTGGACATGCGGTCGTTTCAAGAATCAGTCTGTAACTGTAAGTGGTATGAAACGAGCGATGAAGGTAATAAACAAGATTGCTTCGGGGTTTAAATCCTCAGTGTGACTTTTACACCTCTTTTTTTGTCTTTTTTCCTCAGTTCAAAAGCCTGTACGTCAGGGTGTGAATCTCGCCGACCCAGGCAACATCCAGGGTGTTCCTACCATCGACTTTAACCTTACAACACTTGGTGAGGAGGACAAACCCTGGAAACGTCCTGGAGCAGACATCACAGACTACTTTAATTACGGATTTACTGAAGAAACATGGACCCAGTACTGTGAGAAGCAGAAAATCCTTCGTCAAGAATACACCAATTCAGCTTTGAAACCGGTCGTGGTTGGGGCTGCCGCCGGTCTCGGATATAGCGGCCTGACGCTGGCACAGCGTAACCGCTTCGTTGGCCTTCCTGCTCGTCCTTTTGATGCCTTCAAACCAGCAACGAATATGAATGTAATAAACTTGAGCTCCTCACAGCGCACATCTACGGTCGGTGGTGGTATCAGTAATAACAATGTCAGTCGGTCGCCACTGGCTGACAATGAAGGTAGCGAAGCAGAGACCAAATCGCCCAGTCAGGTAGCAGAGGGTCAGTCGGGTGGTGTTTTTAATGGCGGTCCCCTTGGCTTCCCAATTCCTCCACCAGACTTCCCTGCGGATCAGTCGGCTGCCACTCTTAACCATCTGAATACAGCTGTGGCTGCCGCTGGTGCATTTAATTTTCCTCCACCGGCATTTGCTGCCGCAGGCACTGCTGGTGTCTTTCCCAACACGGCGGTTCCGCCTCCTGTCCTCAATGCCAACCTGTTTGCCCAACAGCAGCATCAAGCTAATCCGACTGGCTGGCCTGGAGGTGGCGTTGGCAGTGGCCTCATTTCTCTTCTCCGGACCTGCTATGAGGCCGACGGGCTCGTCGAGCCGAGGACCATCTGACAATCGTGGACCTACACCAGAGGACTTATTGTAAGTTTTAGTGCCTTTTTATTGTGCCTAGATGGACCATGTTTACCGTAGGCCTTTGCAGCATGATGGTTTTGTGGTTTTACATGCCCTCCTTAGTTTCTTGTCCGCAACAGACGCTTGAACGTTAACGTACTGCTTGTGAGCATTTTTCGGCACGTGGGCATCGGTTCTCTTTGTTTCTTTGATTTTTTGTATCAACCGCATCGTACATTCTGTGCTGACAAGGACGAATATTGTCCATTAAGTTCATGTGACCGCTTTTTGCAATAAGAGTAACCAAAATTAATTAGCTATTTTATTGTAGTCTTTCGATGTGCTCTGTCTAGAGGTAAAATATGTTTTCTGATTTATTATAATTTTCATATTGCATGCTTCCCATGAAAACGGTTGACTATCGTCCTCATTTCTTGTTTTTAAATAATATTGTCAAAAGATCGCACGCCTATCTTAAAATTTGTAACATTGATCCATGGTATTAAAGCCCAAAGTGTTCCCCGATCAAAGCTAGAGTTCGGTGTATTTTGATCTGTTGGCTCTGCCTTGTATTTCGGCCATCAGGGACTGATCGGTGAACGTTCATCCACCAACTGTGAAGTTTTTATTTTGCCCACTGAACGGAATCAAGAAAGTCCTCATTTATGCAACATGATTGTGTTTCCGGTGCATTCACATTATGACATCTATTAAAGTCAGCATGAGCGCTGCAAAATCTTCTCGTCTACGACTATGCTGCATTGTTCTCACGTCTCCGTGGGCCTTTTGTTTGTTGATTCTTGAGTACTCTCTTTCAGTTGCCTGATTTTTTGACACGTGCATTTTTCATTCCACACTTGACTACTGACTTTACTTTCCTACGACAGTTCGGATGAAGAATATTCTGAATCCCGCCGACGCCGCTACCCTGGCGATGATGAAACAGATGACCGTTATGTTGACCGCTACGATCGGTTCGTTCGATTATCGTTATCCATTATTGCATTTTACAATCGGATTCGAGTGTCTGATTCCTGCATTTTCATCAACCTTTTTAAGGTCACACTTCCAATAAAAGTTTTTGCGTGGTTAATGTGAATCTCCCTGACTGCCTTACTTTTACTTCATCCGCCTTTGACCTTATTTGGGAACTGGAATTCAATCGTGAAAACATTATCGCGACTTGGTCCGTTTCTCCTCAAATGGGTAGCCGCTTGTTACCACAAAAGCACGTTAATAGCCGCTTGCTGTTGCGTCTCTTGGTCTCACCTCATCGTTTAAGAAAACGGTGGAGGGCGTCGTCAATTAGCCTGACAGCCTGGGTTGTATAAATTGAAGTAGCGTTGCACATTGTTAACCTCACTTCATGCTCACCTCGTTCTTATGGCCAGAGCAAATCAATATAATTGGGTGTGAGTATAGACGTGGTCGCACACATAACTAAAAAAATTCTTCTTGACGTGCCACACACGATCTGGTCTCTAATTCTAGCCATACTTTATTTCACTGAGCGTGTCTTAGATGTCGCCGAAGTTGGAATGCCATAACGACCGCATTACGGAGCTCTTAGTCCTATTTAGAATTGAGTCACCCCGCGAACTCGAAACCTATGAAACCGCGATTTTTAGCGTATCGTGAGTTTCAAAGGAAGTGCTCCTAGCTGGGTCAGTCTCACTCTTCTCTCACCCATGTTTGAGTTCGGTCTGATTAATTGTAGAACCTTGGCTGTTTGTGAATTACCCTGATTGGCCAGCCTAGGAAACTCACAGACTGGCAATAGTTCTCGGTGGACGACAGCGACGTTTCAGGAGATTTCTGTCTATACCGTCCCCTACCCTGTACTCGGCACCCCTGCGATTTTTGCGCAGTGGACAGCCCACGATGTTGATAGAAAAACCCGACAAACTATTATTAGTTAAAATTTCAGAATTCCTCACTCGATTTTTAAAAAAAGTGCTGTCTTGGTTGGATTTGAACTTGCAGTCGTCAAGAATATGAAATCGGTGGCAAGGCCTGGGTATAGCCAAAGCTTAAACCGCCCGAGTTATGAGGCCCTTATCGGGGGCCGTGCCAAAAAAAACTTAGCAAGCTAGCCTGATAGTCATCTAATAGATTTTCCATTTATTGCTTATGAAATCCTGCTTCAAAATTCCATTTGTCGGATTCCATAAGTTGCAGTCACTCGATTCCCGGCCTCAAGTGGGACCTTATAGATCAGATGGTTAGAACATTGCCTTTTCTCAAGCCCTGTCATTGCTTCCATGGGTTAAAATGCCATCGAAGCCGCCGATTTCTTTTTCAAAATTGGTTTAGATTGATTGTTCTAATCTGCCAAAAGCACCTATCATTTATTTTGTGGTTTCTTGTCCTCTAAGATGTCCCTCCCCTTCAGTAATAGTCCTTTTAGCAACATTTGCATCGTATAAAGAAATCCTGACTTGTCTTAGAATTTTCCACAGCATGGAGTCCTAGAACTGTCCTCCGCATTCCCTCTTCTTATATTGTTGATTCTACGACGTGAAATGCTTAGTAGATAAACTACACCTCAGATCTTCATTGTATGGCTATTGGTTCTATACTATTGTTGCACTATCTTCAAGCCTTATTCGTTAAAAATACCTTCAACGCAGCGATGCTTATTTAAAGAAGACCTTTCTCTGCTGATTTTTCGTTGTTTATGCCTTTCGAATGTGGCAGTCACTGTTTAAACCTGTTTACCAGTATCCTCACTTAAGCGCATGTTTGTTCACACTCTTCGTAGGTGCCCATAGGTCCTTGATATCCCTGAATTTAATACTCCTCTATATCTCGTACTCCTTTATTCACGGGTGAACGCCTTTTCTGAAAGGCGTTGTTTGTGTTTTTATCGATCGTTCCCTTAATGTCCCGAATTATGTAGTGACCTTTTTCACTTGACATGACTTTGCTTACCTTTACTATTTTCATTCTCTTTAGTGATCAGTACCGATCTAGTCGCCGAAGCCGTTCGCGTAGCCGAGACAGGAGGTACTCTGGCCGTAGTCGCAGGTACGTTTTGAGCACGTACAAAAATCTTACCTGCGAAGTCTGGGTGACTATCCTTTTTTAGAAAAATATTAGGCACTGAAGAGCCAGACTCCCCCCTCCTCCCTGATACCCACCTCGTTCATTCTGTTAAACCGCGCCATTGACTCGATCCCCCGAGGGACCCTAAACACTTTTTGCAATGCTGAATTTACACCCACTTCCTGTTAGGTAACCTACAGAACATAATATGGCGGATGACGGTCAGCAACTTTCCATCAGCTTTAGGAGGACCAAAGTGTATTGGGTTTACAGCCATGGCCCGAAGGTACCCCTCCGGATTAATTAATGTTATCTTTAAGAGGTAAATATCTCAAAATGCCCGGAGGCAACGCTGCTGCCGAATAAGCAGGCTAAGGGTGTTATTGTCTCCCAGTCGAGGCTTCTCGCTGAGTTTTCACAATCCATAGAAAGTAACTGAACCCCACGTAACATTTCCATTACCATGAGGATTTATGTGTACCGAGCATCCGGATTTTCGCTCCTCTCTTTCTGCTGTGAATGCTGGGCTGTGCGCGTTGAAGGTGAGCAAAACCGGGGAACCATCCCTCGCATGAGATACGCTGACATCGTCTCATATGAGAAAGTTTGAACTCACTGCAACAACTTCGAGAGTTAAAAAAGAGAAAGACATCAACCATGAATACTGGGAGACTGTAATGACTGTTTCTGGCTTGCTAGCCGTCATTAGTCAGCTATACCAACCTCCAATTGTTGAGAAAACTGAGGCTCGAACCCGCGACCCATTTAGTTTTAAGTCCAACGCTCTAACCTACTGCTCATCCTGTCTGTTTTGCTCGGATGTAAACTAACTTCTACCGCTCTGCAAGAATTTCTTATTTAGCGGAAGGCAGGATATTCCCGTCTCCTTTGTCGGTAATGTCTTTGCGTCTACATCACTAGCCGCTGAGCGGCTACTGGCGGGGACGAGTGAGTTCCGTAAGCGATCAGTGATTTCCAATCTACCATCAAGAGGATGTCTCAAACCATGAAAAAAGTACGATTGATAGAGGGGAAGGTTGGATACGTTCTTTGTAGTCCACCCCATAAGCTCACTGTTTATGCTCTCGATCCAGTGCCGTTGCCCGTCTGTAGGTGATGAAGAGGAAACCAACTCGAAACCTGATTCGACACAGTTCGTCAAGCCATAGAAGTTATTCTTGGACATTCTGTGTTCAGTGCTGTAAGGACCTGATAGTGCTTTGTTTAAAAGAGCGGTCTTTCTACTGTTTCAGAATCTAAATTCAGCAACATTGATTCATCAGTTTTTCAGGCGATTCCAGTTGTGCAAAATCCAGCTACCTCGGCAGGGCTCTAAACTGCAGTAGAAATGGCAAGACTTTAGTATGACCAAGTTTCTAACCGCGTGAGCTGCGAGATACCAACTGACAATCTATTTACAGGTGGGCAACGTGTGAGACCCATCAATCCTAATGCGGTTGTTTGACTGTCAGGCCGATTCGAATCCCACCGCGTTTTTCACAACTGGGTAGTCAGTTGATAGGTTGCCCGCAAATAATGAGCCTAATTAACTGCTGGTATCTTTATTGGCTCATATTGACCCACTTCGCGCAATTTTCTGAATTACGCATCTATTTTACTGCCCCATTGGTTGGCGGCTAAGGCCACTAAAAACTTACCTCGGGCTCTCAGTAACTATGGCTTGTTTTCATCAAGTCTGTTTTATTTTACCTTAGGTATCATGACGAGTCATCCAGTCGTGACCGTGATTATGGCCGACATGGCGAGCGCTCCCGCCGAAGGTCGCGTGAGCATCATCACTCGCGCTCTGATCGTCATCAATTGGCTGCTAGTGGAGATATTGACGCCTCCAGTGATTCCCGACGATCCCGCGAGCGCTCCATTGGACATCGTGAATCTCGCAGGGACCAGCGAAGATCTGACCGGGAGAGTCGGGCACCAACTTCCGCAGCACCTGCCGCCTCCTCTTCACGGTCCTCCCGTCGTCATGGTGGTAGCTCGCGTAGTGGGTTAGACCAACGATTGGATAACGAGAGGAGATCATCGCAAAGATCCCGTTCTCGGAGCCCTCCGCTTAATCGAAGGCAGGCCTCCGTGTCCCCCGATGACCAACCGAAGCAGCCCGCAGCAGTGGTAGATCCTCTGGCTGCGCGGCCGCTGCCGCGGCAGCCGACATAGCAGCACGTATAAATCGGGATGAGGGTCAGGTCTTCTGATTAGTCTTCACCGGTCCTGGCCTCAGCCTGTCTCCTGTGTACACACTCCGCACCCCCCTTCCCCCCACCCCTTCAAATCGACCGTTCCTGGGCCTTCTGTTAATATATTTGTATAATTTTATTGCGTCTTGTGTGGGTTGCCTCCGCCTGTGTGCAGTCTATCGCCGCCATTTGTCACGAATCTTCGTGTACGCGGTAGACCGATCAGCGTGTTGCTCTTCGTTGATTAGGCCCTATGGAACGCTGTTTACGCATATTCAACCTTGTATGCCCCAGTCGGACTCGACTGGAAGAGAAAACAGGGTGTTCTGGTGGCAGCGTGGGGCAGAGGAGGGAAAAAACGCCGCTTAATTTAGGGTGTTGTCACTCACACGGTTGGGAAGGTATTGGTCCTCCTTTGCCTCAACCGAACCTTGCGTCGGACTGCACTCACCCTCCTAACATGTCTGCAGTTGACAGAATTTCCCATCAACCTTGCTCGCTTAGGTTACTATCTACGTCGGGTTTGTTGCCACTCCTAGGTGTAGGCTCACGCTGCGTCGGCCAATTGCGCCCGATCGTCCTCCAGTCTTTTTGACTCCCATGACACCGGGCCCAGATGGGCAGAGAAAGGAAGATTGTGGTGCATTCCGCACACGTCTACAGTCGTGGTAAACAAATTCACGCGCAAACCACCGTCCCTTTTGTGGTGCATACGATGGACACCTTCGTAAATGACGGTTGAACTATCACCAATTACGTTGGTGCCTCAGCTCGGCTCCTGTTCCTTGCCGAGAAAGAAGCCTAGTAGTTGAGCCTACAGCTGGGCATGTAGCTTCACTCTGCGTCAGTCACTGTGCCTCGTCTCAACACCAGTTGACTAACGGAAGAGGGAAGACAGTGAGTGAGTTCGGCACACTGGGGAATCGGTCTCCACGGCGTGTCAACGCACTCCTAGCTGAAATAAATTTGATACGCTTGAGTCTATCATAATAAAGGTGGCCAACTAACGGGATAACTCGGTCTTTCTCCGGCCTGATAATCAGGCAATAATGTCTACTTAATCTGGCCTTTATGGCATGGACTGATATGAGATCCAAGCGGCCTGGTGTGCTAACTAAATCGTATGTTTGGCCCGCGTAGACGAGTTATTTAGTTTTGGCAGCCACTGGTCCAAACTCCGGTTATCTTGTCCTTGGAACGTTGCGGGCGTGATGGAAGACAGGGAGGTGGATGCAGCACCAGTCACTGTTACGTTCACTTCCTGAAACAGCGCTGGACTTCATTGTCCGCAATGGTCGAGTCGTCAACTTACTGCATAGTGGGGACGCTTTTGAAATCTAGGGGACTTGCATGCCAAGATGCAGTGAAATCACCGCATTTCGGTAGTTGTAAGGCTTGGCTATTTGCATATACCACCTAGGTCCGAGCTCGACCCCCGAACCAAAAATGTGTTTGTACAACATGTGCTTTTAACCGCTTTGTCTGCACACCATATTCCTCAAGCATAATGATTTTAGTTAACCTCCTTGCTACCGTAGCTACAGTTATAGCCAGACCTTTAACACTGCGACCTTATTTCCTGGTTTCGAATAGGAAGCTAAAATAGACACCATTAAGTTGTCCAGCGAGAACGACTCGGCAGAACATATTTATTATATTTCTGACGTTACCATTGTCAAAATCGACCGAAAATTCTAATGATTTGCCCTGTTGATTGACCTTGGACTGGTTGATTTTCCTGTTCGCTCGCTGTCTTGACTTTTGGACGCATGCCTGTCCGGTATATTACTGTCTACACAGCAGCAGCCGAACAAACTTAGGACATGAGCAGCGATTGTTTTGAATCCTGCTGATAATCGGTGTTTTGGGTGGCAAGGACCAAAAGACTCAGGAATAAGGAGAAACAGTACTTTTCAACTTAAAAATGTTGTCATTAGCCATTTGTGACACACATAAACTTGCCCTATTCAAGCTGCTAAGTGCTCGGTCCCTGTGGAAGGCCGTGTTCGCCCTTATTACAGATGGCCTTATGCCGAATTTCAATGGAGTTAACACATGAAACTGGTATTCCCCTCTCCTGCAATTTAACACAAGGCCACCTGTCTCAGTGGGAAATACCTACTCCCGGATCAAAACGCCGTTTTTGCTCTTTCAGTCGCAGTCGTCAGTCAGTTGAGCTCAAACTGAACCGTTTAGCCCTCATAAGGACTCCTTCCAAACTTTCCTTTGCGTTGTTTTAGGCTCATGTTCAGTGATACTGGTGAATTTTTCCAAAAAAATATGGTGCTCTCCAAGAAACAGTCGTTCGCACTTTGCGACATCCTCTCCGGGTCTTAATCTTACGCATAAGGGATACTGGGGAACAGCACTTAAAATTAACCGTATTTGACCAGCTGTGGAGGCGGTGAATGCTCTCATTGCGTCTGCGATACGACAGTTCGACCGTCGTAGTCCGACGATGTCCACCGTATGCTACATGGGAAAGTGGAGCAGGGACGGTGACTTGCGCGTTATTTAGTTTAAATTGATAGCTGACTTGCGCTGCATCTACCGCACTCTCTCCTCCTCCCCCACCTGAGCCCGGTGTCAAGACAGGGTTAATAAGACCGGAGGCGGGATAGGACGCAGGTGGCTGGCGCGGCTGGGTCCCCTAAGTCCTAGGCGTGCCACCACACCTCCATGTTCGGCATTTGTTGTGGGAGCGCAATCCGAATAACGCATGCTGTGCCCTGATATGGCCCCCGTGTTGGTCCAGCGCATCTACCACGTGGCCCGTTTAGGGGGCACAAACGATTTGGGCTACTAAGTCAACACCAACATCTGCGATACAAGCAGTATGCCACGCACGGGCAAGCACAGATAGTTGCACACTTGCATGTGTGTAGCTTCCACCAATCAGTCTTTCTTGCAGCATGACATAGGACTGTTAAGTTTCGGCATAGATTTCCGGGTCTGCTGCAAGGGGAGTTACTTATGAACAACCACGCTGCGCCTAGACTACGAATAACCAATTTATTTCCTACGCTTATGTCATGGGCGGCTGACAATGAAGTGTAAGCAGAAACGGTCATTTCAGTCTCTTTTTTTGTCTCGATTATTTGGCACTGTGCGACCGCCTGCATCAGGTCCACCTCGCAGCTCCAACCAAGGCAGAAGGCCTAGTTTCTATCCTGTAGTCAACATACGTCTGCGAACATCCCGCCCATATGTTTTTACTCAGCGTTTCCAGAGTAAGACTCGAGGCTAAGAGCCTCCTCCCTGTAAAAAATTCCAGGAAGTATAAATAGTTTAGAGCCGTAGACCTAATTGAACCCTACAGTTAAACTTAACCCTAACACTTTAGCAAGATCCCTGAATAGTAGTTTCTATTGCCATATATTATTATGTTATCCTACCCCGTCTGATCCTTCGCATCAAACATATTTTTCCCAAAAACAGTTGAGTTGAATGATATTGCCGACAGGAACAAAACAGACTGGAATTGCCTTTAAGTGAAGAAGAAGAAGAAGAAGAAGAAGAAGAAGAAGAAGAAGAAGAAGAAGAAGAAGAAGAAGAAGAAGAAGAAGAAGAAGAAGAAGAAGAAGAAGAAGAAGAAGAAGAAGAAGAAGAAGAAGAAGAAGAAGAAGAAGAAGAAGAAGAAGAAGAAGAAGAAGAAGAAGAAGAAGAAGAAGAAGAAGAAGAAGAAGAAGAAGAAGAAGAAGAAGAAGAAGAAGAGGAAGAAAGGTTGTTCGTTCACCGGAATCAAGGTTTTATTCGTCTGAGCTTTCGAACTCTTACTGGAGTCCATTGTCAGAGGTAAAACAGCAACATAAACGAGCAACATTCATAGGGGGAGGGGGCAATCAGATAGCAGTGGCGCCAGTTCGGAGGTGACTACGCAGGGCCCTGTATGCCGGCGCCAGATCGATAAATCGGAGAACCCAACCAGAATCGACCCCTACGATATGGCATGCGATGCCATAAATCAAGAACGTGTCAGAAGCGACCGAGCGCATTGTTGCGGGACTTGGTGTCAGAATCGCAAACCGACCCAAAGCTACCATGCGCAATAAGGTCATGAGAATTAAGGACGGACGGATACGGCTCTGGCTCGCTTCTATGGTCTGCCAAAGGTCCATAAACCAAATGTTTCACTGCGGCCAATAGTCGCCCTGAAAGGCAGCCCCACTTATAATCTAGCAAAATGGATGTACGCGAAATTGAAATTCCTCCAAAGCAATTCGCCTGCCTCAGTCCATTCGGCCTCCCAATTTCTGGCAGAACTCCAATGTTGGACGATTCAATCGGACGAATTGATGGTCTCTTTATGTGATGATCCTTATTCACATCCATCCTGCCGAGCTTAGCACAAGAATTCCTGGGCAGGAAACTTTAGGAGTCATACGACGAAACCCAGAGTTTTCTCTTAAAATTGAACACCTTATGAAGCTATTCGAATTTTGCCAAAAGAACTTCTTCACCTTTGCCGGAGAAACCTATGAGCAGATCAAGGGAACTGCAATGGGCTCCCCAATCTCCGGCTTAGTGGCATAATTGGTCCTACAAGAGCTGGAAACGATTGTTTTCACCCAACAGCGCCTATCTTTTGGCGCCGTTACGTAGATGATACGTTTTTTATCCTGAAGAGGAACATGCTGCAGCATATCCATGATCACCTTAACTCGATTTTCCCAGGTATACAATTTACGAGGGAAGAAGAAAAAGAGCAGCAGCTCCCCTTCCTTTATATACGCGTCAGGCGACGACCCAACGGCGAAATAGAAACTGCTGTCTACAGGAAAGCGACGAACACCACACAAGTTCTAAATTTTCACAGCAACCATCCGGTGGCTCACAAAAGAAGCTGTGAGAGAACACTATTCAAGCACATCCAGACTCATTGCAGCAACCCGGTGGAAAATACACGTGAGGCCCGTTACCTCCGCGACCAGTTTATGCGGAACGGCTATCCGAAGGCTTTCATAAGCCGATGCCTACGTGTTCGACTGCGGAGGACCCAATCAGAACCAACCCCTACGGTATGGCATGCGATGCCATATATAAAGAACGTGTCAGAAACGACCGAGCGCATTGTTGCGGGACTTACTGTGGGAATTGCACACCGACCCAAAGCTACCATGCGCAGTAAGGTCATGATGATCAAGGACAGTTTAAATCCGAATTAGCAGTCGGGAGTAGTGTATCGCATCCCGTGCCAAAACTGTCCCTATAACTACACAGGATGAGCTGCACGTATGCTTGGATCGCGCATACACGAACATAAGCTTGCTGTGAGATGGGGTGACGGTTTATTGCAAGTGGCTGCCCACACCTATGAAACGAGTCACTAGTTTAACTTCGCAGCCACGAAGATCATCGCCCACGCCAGGTGCAAGACAAGCCGATAATTGATTGAAGCCTGGGCCTCCGATGAGAACTCGGTCAATCGATTTATCGATCTTGCACTGACATACAGGGCCCTGCGTATTCACCTCTGGACTGGCACCACTGCTATCTGATTGGCCCCTGCCCCCCTACCCCCTTAAAAATGTTACTCGTTTATGTTGCTGTTTTATCTCTGACGATGGACTTCAGTAAAAGTTCGAAAGCTCAGACGAATAAAGCCTTGATTCCGGTGAACGAACAGCCTTCTTCTTCTTCCTTTATACACACACCTGGAATGCGGACTTTCGCCGGAATGGCCTTTTTTGGCTAATTAGCTGTCATCAGTCAGCCATACTTAATCCCAGGACTTGCAATCTCCGAGGCTCCACCCCGTGCCCTGGTTGTTAGAAGTCCAGCTCCCCAACCACTGAGCCACAGGCTCGTGGTTCTATCAGTTGTGCTCGGGTATGGTAACAATGGTAGATGGACGCTGATTGATCGCGGAACGGGAGTATATTTGGCTACATATCATGCTGAATGGTTGCCTTATTAGGCGTCATAATCCAATAGTTACCGTACCTACCGTCAGATTTATCCTTATGGTTCAAGCTAGATTCTGTCATCATTATTTTTATGCCTTAGCCTAGGAAGCCGAAGAGACACTGTGGAAGGTGCTTAGACATTTAACTCTTTTCACTTCTCTGTATCTCTTGGCGAGTTATCTTATTTTTCCTCAAAAAGATTTGACATCACGGAGTGACATGATTTTCCGGCATCCACAATATGTATTTCATTAAACTCTCTTCAGCTTGCCGAAGGTCAAAACCAAATCCGGCGATGATTGTCAAAATAACGTTTTTCTTGTATGAATATTCTACTTGCTTTTGTTTAAGTAGGTTCATTAAATAAGTAAATTGTTGGAACCTGATGCTGATGTCAATACATTTTGCTTCGGGTTTGGCACCATGCTGTTAGAAACTGGATTTCCACCCAACAGCTCGACCGTCGTCATTTCGACGATGTCCACCGTGTGCTTTAACAGTATGGCGCTAAAGA
This sequence comes from Schistocephalus solidus, assembly GCA_017591395.1. Lineage (NCBI taxonomy): Eukaryota > Metazoa > Platyhelminthes > Cestoda > Diphyllobothriidea > Diphyllobothriidae > Schistocephalus > Schistocephalus solidus. The sequence goes on along the minus strand of WEDG01004086.1, from coordinate 31,662 downwards.
GGAAGGGACTTACGCCGGATTAGAAACGCCTTTTTTTATTTCACCCTCGAGTCGAACTCTTAAGGTCTGATTATCGTCTTAGTTACTGAATTCGAGTTGAGATTACCTTAATCCCTCTTCTATCCCCTAGCCAGCGGCAGGTCTGCGACAAGCCGACTGATCATGACAGTGAATGACTTGGCGGGATGCCTTCAGTGAACGTGTAGTGGCGCATACAAACAAAACGCGCCACCCGTCATCATTGATATTCACGTGCCTCATCTGGCGATTGTTTTAAGAGTGAGGTGTGACCTTTTAGTAATGTTTTTGTATATGCAGATGCGACCGAGTAGATTTAGGTGATGCGAACATATTCAAAACGGTATGAACAGATATAGCTGACCCAGTGGCTTTGGCCGAGGGCTCTGCCATCTATTCTCTGGCCGTGCTGCGATAGATTTGCAGGTGACTGCCCGGGGCCATGAGTGACATGAAAGCACCGTTATTTGGAGCACTGTTTGATATGACTGTCGAGTATGAATGAACATTAGTATCTTACGCATAATGCAGTGCGTATTAAGGGAGAAGGATGACGCCTTGGGGTAACCCAAATCTGTGGAGAGACGGGAGGAAAACATACGGTTCTTGGACACATTACTTTCCCCGAACAAGGCAAAGGCCACGAACTATGCCCCATTTAATTACGTCATAAAATTTCGCGCATTCCCATTCAACTGCTTACGTTCACTGGGCATTAATAAGATAAACAATTCAATAAGAATATGGTCCGGCGCGATCCCACGTGGAAGGTAAAAACAGGGATTTTTCGATCTGGCATACGGTTGGATATGGCACAAAGAGGAAGGCGAGTTGTCTAGGTGAGCAGGATCAGGTTAAAATGAAAACTCGTCAAGCGGAATTACGACTTTACATGACAGAATTCAATCATGTTGGGGGAGTAAGGGAGGATCAGGTGATCCAGCCGCTTACATAGTTCTAGTCCTGTCTCGATCCATTCCGTTAGCGATCAGTAAGCGTTAGTCAAAAATTTCAGTATTCCGGACCTAAACCGGCAAGACAACGAACCTGTTCCTCAATGCTTAGAGCGTTGGGCTTGTACTCAACAGGTCACCGGTTCGAGTCTTGGATGGTGCAGCACCACCCGAGGTTGGGTATGACTGGCTGATGACGGCTAATGAGTCAAAAATGGTCATTCCAGATTCCTAGTCCTTTTCAGCAATCAGAATCTGCCACTGGTGGGGCTCAAGAGTGAGCCCAAGGCAGAACGGAACGACAGGGTTCCGTTAGCGATCGGTGAGTGTTCGTTAACGAGGCTCATGTGTGTCACGCGTAGAGGGTCTGTTACTTTGTCAGCCACGGTATCCGCGTTCGTTCCCGGTCATTTCAGCATTGTCTTGCCATTGGAGCAACGAGAATGATGGAGGAGCGATAGCAGTAAATGGTGCACAATGCGGCCTCATTGTAAACTGGTTCAGGTGCAATTCGCCGTCCAGGGCTCACGTGATTGGACACGTTGTGCATGTTGTATGAGATGGTCAAACTTTTGTGGAGTAGTAGTTCAGTCATTCCCGCAACGTGGTGAGCAAAGCGCATCGATACTTTGTGAATTCGCATTTCTCCCTGCCGTAGCGACTGAGATCATTTTAAACCATCCCGTCCCCCTAAGCACTCTGCGGAGGAAAATTAAGCGACAATGGCTTAGTATTCTAGCTGACTGATTAGAGTTATGGTGAATGTGTGGTCGTTTCTGGCGTTGCAACATTGGACAGTTTCTGAACCATTTATGCGAGTTCTTCCATATCTCCGAATTTCTAATTATGCACTGATTGAAGGCCTCTGTGAGGGCACCAATAGTTACGGGAGGCTAGTCCTAATTCCTTAATAGCTTCGCTATACTTTCGGCGTAACGAAACTCAGGTTGACTGTCCCCTGGTACTTCCGGAATCTGATTGCAGTCAAAGAACACATAAATGCGTTCTTGAACCAAAAAGCGTGGATGGTGTGTAATACACTTCCAAAAGCCTTCGTCTTGTACAAGTTACCAATATTTTATTCTCAGATATTTTGTACTAAGGTAGATTCTAATCAGTTGACAACTGCCAACGCAGTAAGTATTTGTATGGTCATCCGTGGCGATAACTACCCGCGAATTACTATTCCTCTGCTGCGGGATGATAATTGAGTTGATCAAAGGCCTTCTTGGTTTCGTGTTTCTGCACGAACACCATTGGCAGGCAGCTTGAATGTATCCTTTCGTGTAAGTCTCGGAATAACAACTAAACGATATTGAACTGATAACTGGATTACAGAGTAGAGCTGTCATTAACGTGCGGTTAGCGAAGGTCGATTTGAGCGAGCACTCTATTAATTTAATGCTGTTACGAAGACGGGCTATCATGACGCGTGGACTAGCCAGGCAATCTAATTGTTATAAAAGTCGGGCACATTTTGGTAATAAAAACAACCATTCACCTAGTTATATAAGTTCAAGTTCCTCAGTCGCCTCAAAATCAAGATGATTTTTAGCACTTCGCGTATAGCCTGCAGTTCACTGCTGCTGCTCATCCAGCGAAACGTAATAGCTTATAAGTATTCCTTTAGTCATGCCAGCTGCCTAACCTGCACTCTCAGAGGGCTCCGAGTTTGCCTGATTGCCACTAGCAGAACGATGACTGCTGGTGTAGCGACTGCAATTTAAATCACGCAAACCACAGTACAGCATCCAAGTCTTTCTTCATAGGCTAACGAATTCAAGTAAGTCGTCCTGTTAACCGGTGAACAAGTGCATGGCAATATCCACTGCAGCAGTTTTATCGGAAATGGCTCACTTACGTAGCTACAACATCCGATCTTATATGTAGAGTATTACTGGAGTCACCACCCTCCCCAACGTTCCACTCGCTGTTGGTCTTGCCGACTCACCCATGCAAAGCTAGTTGAATCTCCCAGGGACGGTTAGATTAAAAATGTGGGTGGTGGGCCTGGTCACTCAAAGCACAAAATTACGGTTATGTATGGAGGTTACATGAAATTCAACGGGAACCAGTGCAATGGAGAGCTGTGACTTCTTGTCTTATGAACTTTCCACTACTGTTGCTTCCCTGACCCGTCAGTTGCTCATGACCTGGGTCTTGGATGTAAAAGCTATCATGATAAATTGTGAGGGACGAACCAGTGGCTGACAAACCAACAGTCAAAAAAACCTCTTACTTCTTTCTACAGGATGAGTGTTCAGTGGTTAGCTATGTTTATCGGGCTTCCAGTAGCTGATTAGCAGGTTGTACGCTTAAATCTGCATGATCATTAGGCGTCAGTGTATTGTTATTGCTTTTTATTCGATAGAGGCATTCGGAATAAATTTTACCTCCGTTACGGTTTGCCCCGATAACTTTTTCCATCTTTAAATGCACCTACAAAGTACTTATTTGGTGATTGGTAGATTCGAACAATTCCACTTACCAAGTTTTGAAAGTCATGTTGTCCTTGACTGGAGTCAAACCCGCGACGACAAAGACAAGGCTACATTACAGCGAACGGTGCAACCACTGGACTATTCTTATGCGTGCGAACAACGCCTGTCACCAGAAATCTCCCCTAATCGGCTGCATTTACTGTAGTAAAAACGTGTGCTTCCTACTTGCTGCATAGCACCTTTAAACGTTTGCCTTTGACAGCATGGTTCGTCCATTTTTAGCCGATGTATTTACGGCTTATCTGGATATCGCAGAAATGACACATGTGGCCTGACGACCAAAAGGACCGAATTGCTCTGCCCTCAAGCGTGTATAGCATGTACGTATGTCCGATTTCACAACCTACGGGTAGATGAAACTGCTCTTATGCACACATAGGACATCGGGTGTATCAGATGGTCAGTCTTCTACTGGAGTGACCGGTGCCCTAGCAACGAAACCAGGACTGCGCTCTGGTTTGGAGGATAAGGGAGTATGCTCCAGTCGGATGCTCGGAGCGAAATCTGAGTCGCCATTTCAACTGTTAGAAGTGGTAATCTCTAGCGTTCGCTAACGCACCTGTCGGAAAAATAGCATATCCCCTTCTCTCCTTCTGCTAAATAATGGGTGGGCAGAACTTGCGCACCGACCTGCTATAATATCATGTTCTCATTCTATTCTTTTTCCAGTTGTGATTCTTTTGATTTCACGTAATTCCTCCGTCTTTTTCACTCCTGTTGTCTTGTCTAGCTTGTATGATCACTTATTTCACCTTTAATGTTTTAACAGTGAATAGGCCACGCGACTTAAGTCGCCATCTCACCTTGTCCCAAATTACGCCCGTCCTCTGAATTATTTACAGGCCTCATTACTACTGTCACACCGCTAACAGATTGCAGCTGAAGAGCTGTCGTACATTCCATTAAAATCGGTACAATTTTGGTTTCATCCCACACTCACGCTTTCTACAAGGTCCTTACTTCAAGTAGTCAGCAAAAATCAAATATCAGCCACTGCTTCGTCTCATACATCTGTCTGTACTGTTAATGTCTTCTCGCAGGAAATACAAATAAACCAATAGTAATAAATTCATGATCTCCTGTTTCGCCTCCTTCTCCTCTTCCTCTTCCACCTCATCCTCCTCCTCATCACATTTTTCTTCTGTTCCTACTCAGCCTCCTCCTCCTTTTCTTCCTCTTCCACCCGATCAAATTTATTCTTCTGTTTCTCTTCTTCCGCCTCATCATTCTCCTCCATAATCGAGTCGTGATGCAACTACCGTTTCCAATCATCAGTAAAGCGGGGCGATCAGCACCTTTTGGGGACCCGAACGCCCCACCGCACAGACATCGAGCAAAACATATTCATATCGGTAAAATCTGCGTCCCAATTGGAAATTTCTAACCGTAAACGAGACAGAATCAGAGCAGTTAGTGCATGGCACACCACGCTTATCCCCCTCGCCCAAGCATTGGGTGCAGTGGTAACCCATGAGAGAAGTAGCTTACAGGAAGGCATCATCCACCCCTAGTTGTCTCTTCTCACACCGGTAAGGTTCCCATGTTGAGATTGCGCTAAGATGTATGAAACCGAACTCGAGCATAAGCCCTCGTCAACACTCACCAAAACGGAGTTCATCCCTCTACCACATGCAAAATGGGCTTCACACCAATTTATGCGGAGGCGATAGAAACGACGTCTGTCACCCCGACTGGTTTTGACGGTCAGTCGAAGCGACAAGCTGAGAGTGTGACAGCTGCGCGCAGTCGAGCTTCGAGGGGTCATAGGTCATGATTCACTGGCCCAACTTCAACCCTATCACGTGCACCGTGTTCTGGTAACACATGCTTAAATCACTTGTTGTCCTATGGTTGATTGTTATACCTGTTCTTCTTGATTTAGGGATGCTGACGATAGGGTTGTTTCATCAACAGATGCACTGACTTTGACGACCCTAATCCCCATCCTTTGGAGAACTCCACAAGACTAAACCTTACTGGTTTCGGCATATCTTAACCCGACTTTCGGCTTCTCTATGCTCTCAAATTAACATTGGTGGAGTTTCTTCTGAAAGGCTAGATTAGATTCAATTATGGAAATTACACAGAAAGCAGTGAGGTGTCATCAAAAGTGGCAGAACACGAAATAAGGTAAGTTCTGCTCTAGCAGTTGCGGTGATTCAAAACCCCAAAGTGCAAATAGGAATTGAAAGGATAAAGATTCCAAGTCAATGCTCTTGGTCTCCGTCTGTTTAAGTAAGACGAGTTGCTGAATCAGTTTGCAGTCAACTTTTGGGAGTTGTAACTAGGGCCCACCAGCCGGCCACGGATATTGTCCCACATAGTTAATCCAGTCACGGCTCAGTTCAGTCTCTCAGACCACCCCTCCTTCTTCTGTAATCTAAACCCTGCCGTGACTGCTATATTTAGTTGTTACCGCCGTCAGATGGTCCAACAGTCGTGATAACCTATGCCCTAGTGCAGGGGTCGGCAAACTTTTCGGACTACTAGGCCATTCCATGAGGTTAAGAAGGCACACTAGGCCAGAAGAAACAAAGTGTCCAAGGCAACGTTAATTATTTAAAAATACAGTACGATCAATGGGAAACATAATGTTGCATGCTCTTAGAGACGGATACAATATCAGGTTCTAATGATGAGGAGTTCAGCAACAGAATGTCATTAAGGCGATTGTCAGTGAGCTGAGAGCACAGCTTGTTCTTACAAAACTTCATTTTGGAAAACAGCTGCTCGCACGAATAAGCGCTGCCAAACATTGCTATAACACGCTTGGCACGGGCTAAAAAAATTGGAAACCGAGCATCTGGCAGCTGACGGTAGAAGTCAATGAGAGTATTGCAAGAAGTAAACTTGAAAAAGAGAACGTCTGAAGCCTGCTGTCCTTCATGCCTGCTGCTTTGGCACACAATGACTCCTGGTGGACGATGCAGTGCACCTTGCGTATCTCTTGCGCACAACCCAAAGAGCGGCAGTGATCGATGAGCAGCTGCGAAAGTCCCTTGGTAGATCCAAACATGGCAGGTGCACCGTCAGTAGTTACCGAGACGAGCTTCGGCAGGCCGAAACCACTCAAAGCAGGTAGGAGGGCATTGAAGACATCTTTGGCCAGTTGTCATTCCATTAATCGGGATGAGGCTGAGAAACTCCTCGACTACCTCCAGGTGTTGCGTGATGCCACGCACAAAGATAGCCAGCTGCGCAGTGTCCTTGATATCACAGCTCTATTCCAAGGCGATCGAGAGTTTCGAACTTCGTAATCATCGAAGACCGGACATCAGAGGCCAAGTCCTCCGCGCGTTGAGTCACAGTGTGGGCAGACAGCGGGATTGCCTTGAAAGCGTCTTGTTGCTCGGGCCCAATGACGCCAACAGCAGCAAGTATACAATCCATTACAAAGTCTGCATCAGTGGAGGGATGCATTTTCTCCGCAATCAACAAGGACACTTCATAGGAGGCACGAATGCGACGCTCAGCAGCCTCAGAAGCTTTGGAGGCCTGCTTCTTGAAGTGGGACGACTGTTGATCCAACTGTGACTGCAAGCGAACAACCTCAGTTTTCCGCTCATCCACAGTGTATTCTCTGTACGTGTGCACGTGCTTGACGTCGAAATGCCCCTTGAGATTCGACCGCTTGAAAGTACTGTTGGTGTCGTTGCACAATAAATGGTGGGCTTTGTTGCCGCGTTTGACGAAGAATAAATCGTCAGTCCATTCTGGGTTGAAGACACGACGTTTCGAGGTCAACCTTCCAGAGGCTGGTAGCTGCGCGTTGCTTCTGATCTTTAGGCATAGTAGTCGGGGTTACAGCGCGGGAACTCGATGTCTGTAATATGACCGCGAAATAAAATTTATTCGCAGGTCACAGCACACACATGTGCGTACAACACACGCCTTGACCCCGTAAGAGGTGAATGAAACCGAGATCAGAGGGTGAGCTTGTTTACAACACAAAATTTATCCTCCCGGTCAGGTGCTTCTGTTTCATACAAGCGCCTGACATCAGTTCTAAAAATAAACACGAGCCACAGCTTGAGCTGCAACCAGCCGTAATGAAGGGGAACAAAACCACGACAATTCAATTAGGCCAGATCCAACAATAATTAAATAGGCGGGGGCGGGGCGTTTGGCCGGACTGGAATACTAGCTAGGCCGTATCTGGCCTAAAGGTCGGAGTTTACCGACCTCTGACCTAGTGCGTTCCGTCATCCGCCAATCAGAAACAGCTCTCGGCTCTCCGCGGGCCTCGTAAACTAATCCAAACAGCCAAGGCTCGTTTCCTGCTGCCTTGGCGTAGTACTGACGAGATAGACTAAGTGAAGTGTTCGCTTCTGGGCCTTCCTTTGGCTCTGATGACGCTCGTTCAGTGTTGGTGTTTACGCTCTGTTTTGATGCAGCATTCCTGAAATTCGGGCCTTCTTTGGACGTTAGTTGCGGTAGTTCCTGGTACTTGTCGCCATCACCAAACGGACTGTCCTCTTTGCATGCTTCAAAAACCGAAATTTGACGCGCCAGGTGGGGAAAGGCAGTTGCTCCGGGGGCTTGTCTGTAACACGTCGAGTCTCCTAGTTGAAACATTAGACCGCAACATTTACCGAAACGGTAGTTTATATTTTCCGTTTCTGGCTATCAGCTCGGCTGATAGCATTGAGAAAGAGCTTAAGGTTTTAGAAAGCACTTTTCGACAGAATGGATATCCAGATAGATTTATTACTGAGAATATGACCAAAAGACCACCAAAGCCGCCGGTGTTAACGGCAAGCCAGAAACAGCTATTCATCAGGGTCCCATTTCAAGGGGACGCAGCAAGTGAACTCATACGAAGGCGCCTAAGCCAAGCTGTGTCAAGCACCTTTCCAGCAGCTGATGCCCATGTACTTTTTTCGACTACTCCCATTTTAATACGGAGGGGGCAAGGACAAACTGCCAACCCAGACCACCTCGATGTGCATTTATTCTTTCACCTGCGTCTGTGGGGGAGATTATATTGGTCACACGAGCCGGCGTTTGTCCAAAAGAGTACAAGAACACCTTCCAGCATGGTTAGGAAAGGGGCAGATTAAAAACATAAACAGCTCTATCCTCGCGCATGTGGTAGACACAGGCCATCGTGTACATGCCAAAGAGGCCTTCCGGTTAATTTGCAAGGTCCCCTCAACCTATCCAAAATTCCTTGGACAGCGTTTGTTGGCTACGACAGAAGCAGCTGCAATCAGGCTACGAAAACCGGTCCTGTGCGCTCAAAAGAACTTTATACAGGCGCCGCAATTACCGTGGCCGAATGCCATCAATTTAGCCGCCCGCATTTATGTTCCTGTCCCGGCAGCCACCATTCATCTGACCTTGATCAGAAAAAGGACCGCAATTTTTATTCTTTCCCCTCCCTCCCCCCACCCTGACAACCGTACAATTTGTTCTACTTACCCGCATATTTGACTTAGTTATACAGTGATATAAATGTAAAGGCCTAATGAGAATTTATCGAAAGCTAACGTATGCTCGCCAAATTGTCTTTTCAATTGAAACTCATTGTTCGCTCTGGTTTGTATTTGCTAACTGCTGACGTCGCCCGGCGCGACTGAATATACTAAACCGGGAATAGCTATTAATCTCAACCCTACTTAATTCTGCATTGTCAGCTTGTGTTGTGCCATTGGCGTTAAATACTTCCCTCTGACGTCTCAAAATAGAATCCTTAAATTTCTCTTCTCCCCCATTAATTAGCTTATTAAAAATCTGTGCCTTAGGCCTTAGTATTCCCCACGAATTGCATAAAAATTCCATGAATGCCCGACGATAAAATGCGTCACTTGTTCATGCTGAAATGATTGCCCTTGTAAGTTCAGTTAAGCATTCATGCCCTAATTACCTCTTATATCCGGGAGAGCGAAGCTAAAAGATATGAATGTACCAATGTAAACGATGGAGGTCTGCAATTCTAACCCTTCTCTCGCAGCCGATATTTCCTAGTTATATTTTTTTCCGACTGCTTCTAGCATGTCAACAAATTTTATTGACTTTTTCGGCAGAAAAAGTTTGATTGGCATGAAACGAAACCCTCTAGAGGCTTCGGTCAGTTCATGCATAGTAAGACTCTGTCGGCTTGAAAATCATTGCAGTCTCGCTTGGCCCCAAAACTACACAGTGCCTTTAAAGGACGCTCTTCCTCCGTAGTCTTAAAATTGAAAGACTCCCTATAGACTGAATGAAGTCACTTATTTATACGTGCCATGATGTTTCACCTCTTGACCTGTGGAGACTGGTGTCCTTTTTAGTTTTCAGAATTCAACGTGACCGCGGTCGTTATTGACACACTCTTCGAGTTGGTGTTTCCATTCTCCAAAATGGCGTCTTTTTTCTCACCTTAGAATAAGAAGAGGTTGTGGTGAGTAAATAGTTTTTTTCGACATGGTCCCATAGGAGAGAACTCGGTGGGGACAGACTAGGTGACGGATTTAGCCAGGTTATTGGTCCACCACTGTACACCCATTTTATTGCAAATGACTTAGTTAAGGCTGTCGTGCATTTAAAAGTTAATGACAGAGCAATCCACCCTACTGGTATTGACGGTCATTTTTGTATAAAAATATTATGCTTTAATAAATGAGTTAAAAAATTTGGTAGTAAGGTGAAATAAATTTGAGGTTCACTTCGGTCACTACTTTGTTGCTGATTCAGGCCCTCATGTCTAGTTTTCTCAGCAAAATATATTCTTCCCCTCACTGAACTTGTACGGACAGTATCGTTTCTATTGTGAGTTATGAAGTGCCTTCTCGCTTTTGTTAGGGAATTAAATCCGGTACCCTAACTGTTTTTTTCTTAATAAGTTGGCAATGAAGAAATATGTAAATAAAACAGGAAATTTGGAAGACAGAAAAAAACGCAGAAAGGAATGTGTACTTTGCATGAATAAATTACTGATTTCGAGACTCCATTTTAAATATAGTTATCAGCCAAAGTCTACTATCCTTCCTAAACTTTACGTTACTCAATTTTATTACCATTACTTTAAGTTAGGAACACACTATATAGATGGATTTGGGGTTGGAATGGACACTCTTGAGTCATTTCATGTTGGCAGTCAGGCACGCCTTAGACACAGGATAATTGAGCTGCCAATGCATTCATTTGACTGGTTAGGGAGATGTTCCGACCATTGAACCACCGATTCACGCTTTGATCGCTATTTTTGATTGAGTTCACTTGCGTGGAAGTTGCGCTAACCCCTCTCGCCTAATTTCAGAAATTATTACGGGGGTCCAAATTCACTGCGAACTCTCACACAAGTTGGATTCCCGGGACGACAAGGGATGTATATTTCTGGTATACTTGTCGTCTTCAAATGCACTGTTAGAGGAGCAGGGGCTACGAAACGGTTGGTTCTGATAGGCAACGAGGAATAAGAACCTACTGTAGGGCGATGTGTGACCAACATTTGAGTGAGTAGGTTACCGTACATTTGGGCTTAATATTGTGGTTTGTTAAGCTCATTTGAGGCTCAGAAAGTCTTTCTCAATCGCATTTATCACAGAACATAGTCCATCGTTTTTGTGCCTTGTGCTATAAAAGAAAATTTCCTAATAAATTCTTACTGGAACGGCAAATTTTGATATTAATTTAATGAAACTCAATTGAAGGCAAGTGTAAGGAATTGAACTGTTTTTCAAAAGAAGGCAAAGAATTCAGCCTTCGAAATTATTTTCTGCAAATTGTTGACGTTTTTGCCCCAAAATGCAGGAATAAACCTATCTACCAGCATTTTTGTTTTCCTATGGCGAAAATTAAAGACCGTTAACAAACTATACACATGATACTGTAGAGATGGTCTCCAGAAACAGCTGGTAAACTATAAGCTTGTGATAAGACAATTTTTCTATAGTATAATTTCCGCTTATCCAGAATTTAGAAACGCAATGGGACAATAGATCAGCTATTTATGAAAAATTTTGTCACCTATTCACAGGTCTGTTGGGTATTTGCAGTCATCGAACGGGCATTGAAGTAAATAAATGTAGCAAAAAAGTGCACCAGTCTTTCATTGTAAGCTGAAAATGTATCACTTATTTTTCAGGTAAGTCACAAAACAGATAAAACTTCCACATGTTATCCTTGATTTAACCTTCGAAAGGGTAAAGTCCGCATGTATTCGTCAGCGAAGTATTTAATTTATGCGCTTTTTAACGGGTAATTTATTATTAAAAACGATTTTTAATTGATCTTAGACATATTAATTGTCATATTTTTTTTTGAGGTTCATTTTTCTCGGCATTGGGTTTTCTTCTTTGGGTGAATCTACAAATTTACCGCAAACATCCATCTCCATTAGAAGGAATATCCAAAAACTCACTACTTTCGTAAATGCTTTTAAGAACTGTCTTATTTTGAAGGTTTTGATAAACACATAGAACATGATCTAAATGTATTGCCAATTGATTAATAAAAGTGCAAATCGTGAAATATTCACCGATATTTCAAGGATGAGCTGAAACTAATTGTAATCCAATACTAGAACTATCAATAGAGAAATTTGAGGAGAGGAGAGATCTCTTAATATATGCGAAATTGTATACTTAGGCTTTTCACTTGACAATTCTATTTAAATTTATTCGCTGCATTTACAGGGATTTTTCATGGTTCGAAAATTTGCCATTTTTTTCAAGAAAAGTTAGCCTTCATTAACAAAATAATATTACTTTTCACACTTCCTTTAAATTTTAAATTCATTTAAAGTTGCTCGTTAATATTTCAAAGCTTTGGTACATGCGTTGATGCCAGTTTACGAGTGATTATCAACCTTTCGGAACTCTCGGTGTTTTGCACGAGTAAGGTCACACACTGCATATTACCAACTCATAAGCATGGTCCAAAATGCCAACCTCTGAGTACTGAGCCTGTAGTTTAAAGCGACCAATTTGTTATCACCTTGTGCCCTAGGGCCACGAGCATGCATGCCTTCGATCTCCTCTTAATTGTAGTCTTTCGAGGGTGTGGTGGTACGCCTAGGTTCGGTTTCCCGCCACGCCCAAAACCTTTGCTCCCTTTCCCCTCCGGTCTTTTGATTCTGTCTTGACAAAGGGCCGAGGTGGAGGGGATCAGCGAGTGCGGTATACGCTGCGCAGTCTACCCGCACTGTACTGTTGGGTACATGGTGGCAACCCTCAGCTGTCCCCTGTAGTCTATGCTCACCCTACTAGGTGTAAGCATCCGGGGTTCCAAGTTCTTGTCTTCCACCCCGGAGCCGGAGCAGGACTGTCTATCAATGATTATATCCATGCAGCTAGGACGTCCGAAACTGGGCTCAGGGTCTTCCAGTGGCTGTAAATTCTCGAAAAGAAGAGTCAGTTTACTCTGCTGCATGTAAGAAAGTAAGTTGAGCAACATCGGGTAGCAACACTAAACTGTCACCGTGGATGACGTCGTCGGCAGCCATTGGCTGTTGTCCATCCTCTCTCCGTGAGCCAACTTTTCGTCACAAAAAGGGATGCGGGTTGTTAAGCAGTTTTTGAAAGCTATTGTATTCCAATTGTTCAATTGTTCCCACTGAGTCTTCAGTTGCGGATTATGCCATGCTCACGTTTTGTATTTTTTGCTATCACACATGATACTTCCTATGCCTGCTGTGTATGCCACCCACTAACTTCCCTATTTTCTTTTAATGAGAGCAGTTACTACAGGCATTTGCCAGTTGTTATAACGTTTGAGATTTTGCAAAGTTCGATGATCGGCGAAGCCTCGGTGCGCATAAGGTATCGATAGAACGAACCAGGGTAGGACGTCCGAAACGGGGCTCAGGGTCTTCCAGTGGCTGTAAATTCTCGAAAAGAAGAGTCAGTTTACTCTGCTGCATGTAAGAAAGTAAGTTGAGCAACATCGGGTAGCAACACTAAACTGTCACCGTGGATGACGTCGTCGGCAGCCATTGGCTGTTGTCCATCCTCTCCCGTGAGCCAACTATTCGTCACAAAAAGGGGATGCGGGTTGTTAAGCAGTTTTTGAAAGCTATTGTATTCCAATTGTTCAATTGTTCCCACTGAGTCTTCAGTTGCGGATTATGCCATGCTCACGTTTTGTATTTTTTGCTATCACACATGATACTTCCTATGCCTGCTGTGTATGCCACCCACTAACTTCCCTATTTTCTTTTAATGAGAGCAGTTACTACAGGCATTTGCCAGTTGTTATAACGTTTGAGATTTTGCAAAGTTCGATGATCGGCGAAGCCTCGGTGCGCATAAGGTATCGATAGAACGAACCAGGGTAGGAAAAAAACAATGAATATAAAAAATGCCTCTTTTAGTTTCACAACTTATGGGATGATAGGGTTAATAGTATCGCCACTATGTGGACGGTGTTTTACCAATTTCAGCATTGACATAGGGCAACTAAGACGGGATATTATGTGCATATTCCCTGAAAAGAGGAATTAGAATGCTAGTCAAAAAAGTATTGCTCAGTTCACCGAAAACCTCTCCGGCTTGGACCTTTAAAGATAACTGAAGCTTGAAAATCTAGACTGCTAACTTTTACTCTGACAGACGTGGAGAGACTACTCAGAGTGGTTATTGACGCCAGTTTTACGGGACTTCTTTCTCTCTTCTGTGGATATGCACTACTCCACGAACAGCCCCTCCCGGTGATCGATTCTTATTCCAAATATGATAAGACTGTCGACCTCAGACTAGAGTCCTAAAACGAAATGTCCTGAATACAGGATATATTGATTATCTTCTGGTACAGTTGTGAGGTCTTATTTACCCTTAAGCTTCACCACCAGTCTGCGAATAACTTTACTTTTGTGGGAATCAAAGCTTGTGCTAGCAAGTGGAGACCTTTTTAGGCCTGCCTGGTGCAAAATTAAGTTGGACATCATCTGCTGGCAGCGCTAAACTACCACTTCGGATGGCGTCGTCGACACCCGGTGGCGATTGCCCATCTTCCCGCCAGGAGCCAAATACTCGTCACGATGCAGGATGCGGGTGGTTCATATGACGCCTAACGGCTCAGTGATGACCCGCTCATTTTTTTCGAACCGTAAGGGGTGCTCATCCGTATGAGCAGAGTTGGCTGGTGGAGTCGCCAATACCGCTCATCGCCCGCATGCAAACCTTGTTGACTGTCGGAAGCAGTCGGATGCCCGTATCAACATAAATGGACTGCTGGTACCTGACTTCACATAACTCCTACGGGTGTGGTTGCGCCCTTCTTACAGTTTCTGGAGGTTTTTCAGAAACTGGGGGCTGAGAAGGTCGGGCTGACGAAAGAGTACACTCATATTTTCAGACCCTCCTCCTCCCTCCTCCTTCTGGCTTAACTTAAATTAAGAAACTACTGAAAATAGCTAAAAGTAACTGCAACATTTTTGGCCCCTGGCTTGTATGTAGTGGGCTCGCAGTTAGGGAGATAACTGCTTTAGCTCAGAGTGCTTGAATATGTGTTGCCAATCGGTGTTTGTGCGGTACTGAGTGTACCAATTATGTATGCAATCAACTGACAGTTTGACTGTCGTTGCCGACAATGCCCACCGTTTGCATTACATTGGGGTATGTGCAGGGCTGCTGAATCGCATGTGGATTAGTTTATGCTGATAGTAGACATTCGATGCACCGACCGCACCCACTTTTACTGCATCCACATGAGTCCGGTTTCAAAACCAAGTTAAGAAGACCGGAGGCAGGATCGGAAGCAAATGGCTGACGCGACGTGAACCTGCATCTACGCTTGCCACCAAACCCCTCAACTTAACTACGTGAATGCTGATGAACCCAGACTTTTCGTGTTACAGTTAGAATAAACTTGACTCAAGAGGCCGAATGTACTGAAAATATTTCAATGATCAAAAAGCAGAGAGTGAAAATGAGCTGGATCTTTTGATTTCGAGCAGTTTGCTAAGGCCCGGCGACCTGAGCGATGACATCCCCTGTGTATCTCACACAGGGGGTGCAACGTTGGGGAATTACACGTAAAGTAGTTTATAGTGAGGAAACATTGTGCAGCATTCGATGTCAAAACGATCGAAATTGGGCACGAGTGCAGTGGCTGACACAGCCAAACAGCACGTCTAGGCTTGCCACACGTGACCTGATCTTCGCTCGAGGTATATCAGGGCGGCTTGGATCTCACATGCGTGAGAGTGCCATAGGGGCCGCATTAGGAAGGCGCCATCACAGCTTGACCCTTAAACCTGAGAGGGGCCGTGTGCTCAATTCAGTTGGCAAACTTCTAAACCATGCTCCTTAGCGCGTCAAATTTATCATCGTCAAAAGTACCCTGATTGGCCATGGGGATGGATTATCTATAGTCACTCCAGCGTTGCCTTACCTCTTGCATGCACTTGTCAATTGCATATGAGATCTTATATGGTTGCTACCAAAACTAAACAATCCATTTACGCGTCCCCTGCACTACCTGATTCTCACTGCGTGTATCTGGCACCACCAAAGGACATGCGTCCAGCATACTTGAGATTTTCACGTTATGCCATTTAAAGTTTCATCTACCTTACTCTCGATGAAAAAGTTGATGATATTCTTGAAAGGTATAATGTTACTTTGGGTAGTGCGTTGTGTGAAGTGGGTTAATTTGGGGCCTAGCGATGGATCTGTGGTCATTTAGGACGAGGTATGATGATGGGGCCTGAACTGCGGTGTTTTAGCAAATATTTTAATGGAAGCGGTACGGTCCCTGCACCTAATGACTACAAGATTTAGTTGACAAATTTCAAAGGCTCACACCAGATGACAACCACATCGGTCGCGATTTCCTCCCCTGGTCCCCTCACTGTATCCAGGCTAAAATTTCGCATGTGCAGCGCAATTAGTTGCGGGATGGCCGTGCGGATGAACCACGCTCCTGCTGACAGCATTGACGCATCAAACCACGGAGTAATTATCACATCATTGATGAAATTGCAGCAATTAGCGACTGGGATGTGGGCGGTCAAGTCGTCATCGCACCAAGTGCTAGCGGATACGATTAATACTTTGAAGTTGTGTAGCTGCCTCTCACCGTTACTGCCTTTGGGTACAAACCATCAATTGAATGCGAATAAATTTGAACGAGATAAACGTCAAGACTATGCAGAAGTTACTTACGTCGTAAAATGGTGAGACCTATCATTCAACTGCGCACGGTCACTACGTGGTAAGAAGAACAAATCTTCAATAAGCACACGTCCTAGCGGGATCCCTTGTGATAGTTTAAAAACCAGAGATATATGGTTTCCGAGGAGAGGGAAAAGTTGTGTGTGTGGTCTGATTCAGGTTACGGCGAAACATCGTCATGCGTGACATGGGATATTATTCGGTCATGTGGGGGAAGGTGGGGAGAAGAGAGATCGAATGGGGGTGATTCCTGTGATCGACTCTTACATGCCAGTGGGAGGTGGATCACATGATCCCACTGCCTAGATCGTTCTAGCCTTCTCCTCCGTATTGCAGTGGCTTCTGACATGCACCTTAGACGCCAGTCGTCAACCGAAGTACAACTTTAAATGCAACAGTTGGTTTCATTAGAAAACCAATGCCACCAGTTGTTTCCCAATCGAACTGCCGCATACCTTCTTTGGGTAAAAAAAAATCTCAAAATTTTGTTGCATCATTAAATTCTACATATTTTACCGCCTTTGTTTTATTCAATTGCAACTGGTGTGCTTGTGGGCACGTTGTATTTGGCGTTGGAGTGATACGCTAACCTCAGGCTCATTGTTTCATTTGAGGAGCATTCACACGCTTGCAGATACAAGGTCTGATAAAATCGATATTTTAGCACCATCCCACCCGAATGTTAAGGCCTCAGTAGCAGAGTTAAGAAACTGCTCAGGTTTTCGAAGGTGCGATTCCGGATTGATAATCGGAGAAACGGAAGTTATTCACCAGAGCAGGTTTTTCCTGCTGATGACGTTTGGAGGAGCTTGATCATGTCTCCATTGTCAAAGCGCTTAATTTCGAAAATCGATCATAATTTAAAATTACTGAACGAAATATTTATCCTCGGAGAGATCAATTTTGTATTATTTCGCTGTCTCTGATGTTTGTAGGGCTTGACGGCCGCTGGTGTTACACATCGTGACCTCGATGGAGGACGCTTGTAAGTCCGCCTTCTCTTCGGTTCGAGTCGTCGCGAGGCCGTGTTTGCTCGGATTTATTAGGTTCGGTGTAACCATCTTGTCATTGTCATTATGTATGTAATGACGCAGTAGGTCAGAACCCATCTGAAGGTCTATATGACTGTTGATATAGTGGGCATCTGAATATCATGCCTAAAGCGTGAGTCGTTGAGCTTTTGGGGTAAGATTGTCGCTCCGTAAATGTCAAATGCATGGTCAGTTTCTCCAATATGATTTGAAAGCTGCAAGCTTGGGTTTGGCCTTCGAAATATCAGTTTGTGCTCGTCAAGACGGGTTTACGCGCAAGTCACCTTCCCAGCATCACCCTTCCTTAGAGTATACGGTGGACATAGTCGAAATCGACGGTCGAACTATCGACAAGTTTTGTCCAGTTCCCCAACGTAGGTACGGTCCCCTTTAGTACAACATATCTTGTAGACAGCCTTGGGTTGCATCATAGCGATGACACATCAGAAACGATCCTTCGCATATATTTGCCCCTTAATAATCTGAATTGCTGCTTTGGAGGAAATTCAGTTCCAAATTGCACAGGCAGCGTGAATTCAAGAACTTAACCTTCAAGTTCCGCCAGTTGAAAGAAGAATACCAAGTTATGGCAACCCATCTCTACAGCACCTCCGTCAATCTTTGACGTCATGGTCTTTGCTGTGGGATGTGAAAAATCACGACAAAATTCTCGTACACTGAATGCTTTTCACAGATATGTAAACGCCTGCCCGCCGACTTACTGGTGCGTCAAATACGCTGTGTTCGTCTCAGAGTACTCCAACACAGTCGATCAGCATAGATCGCGGCATGCGTTTATCGGAATGTGCTAGGTCCACATCAGTTCAAAATTACTGTCGTATATTGGTGTGGTGGCACGCCTTGGTCGACTCACATGCGACCGATTCGCGCGAAAGTCACCGTCTCTGCACCACCATGCTGTGAGCACACGGTGGACCTGGTCAAAATCGACGGTCGAAATGTTGGCAATCCTGAAAGGTGGATTTTCATATGCGTTAGCAACTGCATTAGCTGGTTGACGCAGCCAGTCGACTGGTGTGTGGGAGAGCCAGGGGCGAGTTACACAGATACTGGGGAATCAACACTCCATACAGCTCAGCGTATTCATCCCTATAATAAATGTGAAGCAATCCAAGCTATCATGAAACACCAGGCGTCATGGCTTGGAAGACTGCCAACTAACAAGAGAGCGTGGTCCTTCTTAAGACTTGGAATTCAGCCCGTAACGGTTCATTTTCAACGTGGCCTTCATGGCACTCGCGTTCAAGTAAGATCTGACCTGCCCTTGCCGTAGGCAGGTAAACGATGTGGGGACCAGGCCATGTGTGGCACGCATAGACGAGGTAGGTAGTCTTGTCTGTCCCCAGCTCCGAACGTCTTGGTCTTGTCTTGCTCTCGGAGTAAGATATATCGCAAGTTTGCCTCACTATAACCTAATTCACGCACCATGTGATTGGCGAATTCGTTTGCGACGGTTGAACTGTCGTCAGCCTTGGAAGCCTTCTAAGTGACCAATCGTGTGTGACCTTTCTTTGGCTTAATGTTCTCAGACATGCTAGAAAAAAAACTACCAGGATTAGCCGCGTGTTATCAAGATAAATTACTGAACCAACTGCTTGGAAACTGAAGTATATAGACTGAAACTAAAGTCAATGCAAACATTATCAGTGGCTTTTTATCCGTCAAACGTTTTCTGTGTTTCTCGAGGCCTGAACATATTTGCTTCGAGTTTGTATGGTATGGACAGTGATCGGCAGCACTGGGAAGACAACGGTAATATGCCAGCCTTTAACAGCGGAAAATCCCCCTGAGATGATGGCAAGTATCAATAGAACTCGACTCACAGTTGTCTAAACATTCACAGACCTGGGCATTACCAACCGAAGCTGCATCAAGATCGAAGATTTTGATCCGGAGGCTACAAAAATTATTAGTATCTTTACCGTCATTTTTGCTGCGAAACGTAGAACTACAGAGCAATTGATCTGCCTTCGTTCTTTAATAGATGAAGTGTGGACGGTTTATCAAAGTTAGATGAGGAAGCTAAATAATCTGCAACTAGTTGTCCCAGGGATGCTGAATGTGAGGGGGTGGAAGGACATCCACCACAATCGGGTCATAGAAGCAATGGGTGCACTACTTTTCTGTGCCATGCTGAAATAGGTTCAAGTGTGATTGGTTGGTCACGTCGTGAGGGTGACGGATGAGCGTCCGTCCAAACGGCTCTGTAGGGGCTGCCGCCGTGAATGTTTACTAGCAATAGGGAGGAAAGTGACAGCGTATGGACTCCACGAAAGCCTCTTTTAAACACCTTGAAACCGAGGATTGGGGACCTGGTGTGCTGATATGAAGACCTCATCGAAAACACCACCACCATTGTCACAACCACGACTGAGATCATATCATCTCACCTAGTTTCAATCGATCACTATCTTCCAGTGCAGGGCCACCTCAATTGGACCGCAACGGAAGATTCGACAAGACCTAGAGGGTGATTATCTTCAGCGCAGAGAGAATGCTAAAATTCCTCCACTACGATAAAAAAAATGCAGGTTAAGTATTGGCCTGATGGACAATACCCGACGCTCATCGAACTGCGGGTGAAGAGTCGGTTTCTGAAGTCCAGATCGTCAGCCTGATGTCCGCCTTCCCTGACCTTGCTGTCCAACGATCCTACCAACCCGGACATACGAAGAAGATCACTAACCAATCGCAGCCCAGGTTTATCTTAAACAATCGCACAAACCGCATACACTTGTATGGACCCATTGGCTCCTAACCGTGGCCACGTCACCGATCAGCGAACACCCTGATGCCTTATGCGACAGTCATGTGGTGCAGTTGGCTAGGTTGTAATGATTAAGGGAACACTACATGTGCTTTTTATTGACTTCAATCAAATGAATTGAACTAACGGCGCAAGTGTAACAGGAGGTGGACGTCGGTTCGCGTGCCACCTCTTTAATTTTGCGCAAGGTCACCTGTATTACCAGAGAATGGGTTCCCTTTGCGGTGTCTACCCTTACCGTAATCGGACAACGATTTCCGGTGGGTCACCGGCCCATGAACGAGCAATTGAGGTCGATCCCATCCTCTCGACAAATCAGCGCACGTCTACGGTAATATAAATTTTACGAGATCAGATAGTTGTGGTTTTAAAGCCCTCCAACCGACTCGATACCTCGAGGCTATATTGGAACCAGGGTCTGACTGCAATGGCTCCCTCCTGTAGTACGCTTTATGGCACGCGGTGCGACAGGTGATTCAGACATTTACTCCTTGTTTGCGGTGAGTTGGGGACCAGGTAGTATATGGACGCACAGCACAGCGAACGTGGGAGCAGTGAATTGAGTTAGAGGCAATACAAATGTACGCCACTATAAACAAATTCATGAGCCAGTGTTAAACCTCACTGTTTGCTATATTAGAACTCTCGTTTCGGGTGTGTTGGATGTCCATATTCGGGCCAACTGCGGCATTTCAAGGTTATATATGGAAGCTTAGATGTGCGCGATTGAACAAAAAATGCTCTTGTTACCGTAATTAACATAAAACTATTTGATCTTGCTATATAAGTCTGCTTCAGGAGATATCGTACGGATTGGAGGTAAATACTGACCGCCGTTGCAGGCCACATCGATGTGTTTTTATTCATTTACCTGCTCCTGTGGAGTGGGATACATTGTCGGAACAACGAGGCACCTGAAGAAGACAGTACGCAAACACATAAATGTCGAGTTCAAATCTAGCATATTTAATCGATATGAACCACCAAGTTAACGCCAAAGTCGACTTCCGAATTATCTACCGGGCGCCAGCACACTACTTTGGAGGCCTACGCAAACGGTTGCTCGCAACAACCAAGACCGTGGCGATTCGCTTTGAATGTTGATACGCGCAGACTGTCTTCCCTGGTCGATTCCAAATTATACTAGCACGCCGCCTCCACACCCTGACAATGGCCATGCGCATTCCACGTATTTGGCGTACAGACAACGCTCACAACGAATTCCCCCCCCGATCCCCCTGCCAACACCCTCAACACGGCGACACCGTCATGCAGGCAGCATGGAAACGATGAAGATGACTAACCACAACCCCCCCCCCCCCCCCCCCCCAATAAGGACAAACGTCAGTTCGACCGACGTAATCCGACGATGACTACCGTATGCTCCACACCATGGTGGTGCAGGGACGGTGACTTGCGCGTGGATTAGTTTTAAGTGAAAATAAACTTGCGCTGCAGCCACCGCAATCTCTCCTTCCCCACCTGAGCCCGGTGTCATGGCAGAGTCAAGAAGACCGTAGGCGGGAGAGGACGCAGGTTGCTGGCGTGGCCGGAGTCACTCCTGGACGTATCACCACACCTGGCTCGGATCCCATGGAGTGGGAGTGCCATAAAGGCCACATTAAGAAGGAGCCATTGCATACACACACACACACACACACACACACACGACAGTTCGACCGTCGTAGTCCGACGATGTCCACCGTATGCTCCATGGGAAAGTGGAGCAGGGACGGTGACTTGCGCGTGATTTAGTTTAAAGTGATAGTAGGCTTGCGCTGCATCTACCGCACTCTCTCCTCCTCCCCCACCTGAGCCCGGTGTCAAGACAGAGTCAAGAAGACTGGAGGCGGGAGAGGACGCAGGTGGCTGGCGCGGCTGGGCCCCCTATGTCCTAGCCGCCCCTAGGCGTGCCACCACACCTCCATGTTCGGCATTTGTTATGGGAGCGCAACCCGAATAACGCCTGCCGTGCCCTAATTTGGCCCCCGTGTTGGTCCAACGCATCTACCACGTGGCCCGTTGAGGGGGCACACACACAAACGGCAGTTCGACCGTCGATTTCGACGATGTCCACCATATGCTCCATGGAAGGGTGGAGCATAGATAGTGACTTGCGCGTGAATTAGTTTTAAGTGATAGTAGCCTTGCGCTGCAGCTACCGCACTCTCTCCTCCTCCCCCACCTGAATCCGGTGTCAAGACAGAGTCAAGAAGACCGGAGATGGGGGAGGGCGCAGGTGGCTGGCGCGGCCGGAGCCGCCCTGGGCGTGCCACCACACCTGGCTCGGATCCCACGGAGTGGGAGTGCCATAAAGGCCACATTAAGAAGGAGCCATTGCAACCTGACTCTCAGTCCGCCAGTCAGCCACTCCACACAAAACACACATTGGGCTGACCACGCGGTTCGAGTTATCCCGTCAGTTGGCAACCTTCCAAGCCACGGCTTTTAGCGCACCGTGATAGTTTCAAGCGCGTCAGATTGTTTATAGTGAGGAATATGCGCTGAGCTGTCGACCTCACTCTCTCCCCACCCCACAATCAGACCACTGTCCGAGCCGGTCAGTTGTCTGATGCGGAAGCGGGCGCAGCTGCTGGTGACCTCGTCTACGTGTACTACGTACACGACCTGGCCCCCCAAACACAAGCACCAGGATTTCACAGAACAGGGGGTTGAACGGCTTACATCTCACATGTGTGAGATAGGCAGAGGTCACGTTAAGAAGGAGCCATCGCAGCCTGACTCTCAGACCACCAGTCAGCCACTCCACACAACACACATTGGACTAACTGCGAGGTCTGAGTGTAATTGTCAGTTGGCAACCTTCCAACCGCGGCACTCAACATTACCGCACTCTCTTCTCCTCCCCAACCTGAGCCCGGTCTCATGACACAATCAAGAAGACCGGAGATGGGAGAGGGCACAGGTGGCTGGCGCGGCCGGAGCCGCCCCTGGGCGTGCCACCACACCTGGCTCGGATCCCACAGAGTAGGGGTGCCATAAAGACCACATTAAGAAGGAGCCATTGCAGCCTGACTCTCAGTCCACCAGTCAGCCACTCCACACAAAACACACATTGGGCTGACCACGCGGTCCGAGTTATCCCGTCAGTTGACAACCTTCCAAGCCACGGCTTTTAGCGCACCGTGATAGTTTCAAGCGCGTCAGATTGTTTATAGTGAGGAATATGCGCTGAGCTGTCGACCTCACTTTCCACCCCACAGTCAGACTACTGTCCGAGCCGGTCAGTTGCCTGATGTGGGAGTGGGCGCATTGGCTGACGGATCGGCGTACCCGTCTTCGCGCGCCACAGCACGACCTGGCCCCCATAACGCACACACCAGGATTCACAAACTCAGGGTATATGGAGCAGCCATCGCCGTCTGACTCCCAGTCCACTGGTCAGCCACTCGACACACACAGCACATACACTGAGCCGACGGCGTGGTCTGGTGGAAGCGTTAGATTGGCAGACTTCCCAGCCACGGTTTCTAGGAAACCGTGATATACTCAGGTACAAGGTGATTGTGAAGGTGTGGTCGATGTATTGGTAAAGATAGTGTGTTCAGATGTAGCTTAGCCTCCGGTGGTTTACCGCAGGTTTTTGTGAATGCGCATGTGACCGAAAAGGCCCATGCGATGAGTGAATGCACGAGGACAGTGAGGGCAGTGGAGGCGGCGATCTCTGCTGTGTGTTGGAGCTCCAGGCACTGGTTCACCAGTCTCTGTACGATGGATTCGCAAGTGACCGACCAGGCCAATGCGTGAGGTGAATGTGCGGTCGCAATGAAGACAGTTTAGGAGAGAGTCTTCATCGCTGATGGTGGTGACAGTGGTGGTTGTGGTGGTAACACGTGCTGAGCATTGTGATGCGGTCTCGATGATGGTGGGACTAGTGGAATTGATGCCAGGGATGAGGGTGGAGGAGTCCGAAGGAGGGTTGACAGAAGTAGACGCCGCATCAGAGCTCGTCATTGTCCGATTGTCTAAAAGGGAACGAACATTCCAGGCTGCTAGTGTGAGCGTACTCACCCGAGCAGCCCGGAGGGTACCCCGAAGGGTACGGATGAGGGGATTGGGAGGAGTTGTTTTTGATATTGTTTAGAGTTTTTCGACCGCATTTAATTGCAGTCTGCTAGCCACGGTCTGCTGCAGCTGTCGTGAGACCCAGCATTTGTTTAGGGCACCTTTTCTAGCCCCTCCCCGCGAGGGGGTAAGCAGTGCTATCCCTAAATAGGGCTGCTTAGTCACCCAGGCGGCTACCGAACTCCACTATGGGTCACGATTTGGGTTAGTGAGAGAACGACCGATTCGCCTGGGCCGCCTACGTGATTGCATGTCGCCCTCGCCGTAGGACTTTTCGACCGTGGGAAGGAGGAAGAGTGAGGATAGAGGGAGAAGAGGATGGGTAGAAGCAAGAGTAAGGAGAGGAGGATAGAGGAGGAGAGGGAGTGGGTGGAAGAGGAGAGGAGGAAGGGCAGGGAGGACGGGAGAGGACAAGAACAGGGAGAAAGGTGCAGACGTACCGGGTGTGAGGACACACACAACACCGGAGACCCTCACCTGGTTTAGCCCGCCGGTCGTGGCGGTTGTCCGGGGTGTGGCCGCTGGGAAGAACCAGCTTCGAGGAGCCACAGGTGAGAGCTGGGTACCAGTTAGAGACGGCCACAGGAGCATTCACCACCTGTACGAGACAAATGGAGCGACCAAATGCTATCTGTGTAGTGCTGCCCCTAACTAGTACCCCCTACACCCCACACACACACACACACGACAGTTCGACCGTCGATTTCGACGAGGTCCACCGTATGCTCCACACCAGGTGGTGCAGGGACGGTGACTTGCGCGTGAATTAGTTTTAAGTGATAGTAGCCTTGCGCTGCAGCTACCGCATCTCTCCTCCCCACCTGAGCCCGGTGTCAAGACAGAGTCAAGAAGACCGGAGATGGGAGAGGGCGCAGGTGGCTGGCGCGGCCGGAGCCGCCCCTGGGCGTGCCACCACACCTGGCTCGGATCCCACGGAGTGGGAGTGCCATAAAGGCCACATTAAGAAGGAGCCATTGCAACCTGACTCTCAGTCCGCCAGTCAGCCACTCCACACAAAACACACATTGGGCTGGCCACGCGGTCCGAGTTATCCCGTCAGTTGGCAACCTTCCAAGCCACGGCTTTTAGCGCACCGTGATAGTTTCAAGCGCGTCAGATTGTTTATAGTGAGGAATATGCACTGAGCTGTCGACCTCACTCTTCCCCACCCCCACAGTCAGACTACTGTCCGAGCCGGTCAGTTGCCTGATGTGGGAGTGGGCGCATTGGCTGACGGATCGGCGTACCCGTCTTCGCGCGCCACAGCACGACCTGGCCCCCATAACGCACACACCAGGATTCACAAACTCAGGGGATATGGAGCAGCCATCGCCGTCTGACTCCCAGTCCACTGGTCAGCCACTCGACACACACAGCACATACACTGAGCCGACGGCGTGGTCTGGTGGAAGCGTCAGATTGGCAGACTTCCCAGCCACGGTTTCTAGGAAACCGTGATATACTCTGGTAAATGGTGATTGTGAGGGTGTAGTCGATGTATTGGTGTAGGTAGTGTGTGCTGATGTAGCTTAGCCTCCGGTGGTTTACCGGAGGTTGTCGTGGAGGTGCATGTGTCCTAAGAGGCCCATGCGGTGTGTAAATGTGCGGGAGCAAGGAGGTCAGTGAAGGCGGGCGCGTCGACTATATGTCGGAGCCCCAGGCACTGGTTCACCAGCCTCCGTGCGATGGATTCGCAGGTGACCGGCCAGGCCGATGCGTGAGTTGAAGTTGCGGGCGCAGTGTGGGCAGGAGAAATCGGTAGAGGCTGGGGCGATGTCATTCATGGTAGTGGGGGTGGCAGGGGCGCTAAGAATGGCAGGAGCGGAGGGTGTGAATGGTGTATCGGTGTTGTCGGCATTGTGGTGAATTCCGCTGTCATGGATGCGCATGTGACCGAATAGGCCCATGCGATGAGTGAATGCGCGAGTACAGTGAGGGCAGTGGAGGCGACGATCTCTGCTGTGTGATGGTGTTCCAGGCACTGGCTCACCGGTCTCTGTACGATGTATTCGCAAGTGACCGACCAGGCCGATGCGTGAGGTGAATGTGCGGTCGCATTGAGTACAGCTTAGGAGAGATTCCCCATCGCTGATGGTGGTTGTGGTGGTAGTAGTGAAGGCGAAGGCAATGGTGGTTGCGGTGGTGGGGGTAACAGGCGATGAGTAGATGGATGTGGTCTCTATGATGGTGGGAGTAATGGAATTGATGTCAGGAGTGAGGGTGGGGAGTCAGAATGAGGGTTGGCAGAATTTGACGTAGAAATTGGAATTGTGGGATTGTTGGTGCATTGCGTCCGAAGATGTCCGACCAGGCCGATTCGCGCGCGGAAGATGCGTTGACAGCGCGGGCATGTTGGCAGGGCCTGGGCATTGGCGGTGTTGGTGCGGGGCGCTGGTGACTTTTGGCCTTGGCGGCGGCGATCCGGTTGGCCTCGTAGATTGCTGAACCAGTCTTCACTGATCTTCTCCATGCCGGTCTATCCTGGGCGAGGTCTTCCCAGGTCGCCGAGTTGATTTGCAGTTGCTTCAGCGATTTCTTCAAAGTGTCCTTGTAGCGTCGTTTTTGACCCCCTGCCGACGAGAACCCGTAGCGACATCTCCGTAGAAAAGTCGTTTGGGTAGTCGCTCGTCGTCCATTCTTACCAAGTGGCCGCTCCATCGCAGCTGCACTTTGCCTCAGCATGGCATGGATGCTGAGGATTCCGGTCCGCTCCAGGACTTCCGTGTCCGGTATCCTGTCTTGCCATCTCAGCTTCAGTATTCTGCGGAGGCAGCTGAGATGAAAGTGATTCAGCTTCCTGGCTTGGTTCGAGTAGACGGTCCAGGTTTCCGCTCCGTAAAGGAGTGTCGACAAGACGACGGCCTTGTACATCTTCAGTTTGGTGTTCAGGTGAATACCGTGGCGATTCCACACGGAGGCCTGCAGCCGGCCGAAGGCCTGACTAGCTTTGGAAATCCGTTGGGCAACCTCGTCATCGATTCTCGTGTTGCGCGAAATCGTGCTTCCTAGATAAGCGAAGGTCTCCACGTTTTTGAGTTGAGCACCGTTGACATTGATTCGAGGAGCATTGTATTCCGCGCTGGGTGGCGGCTGGTGCATGACAACCGTTTTGGCTGTACTGATTGTTAATCCAAAATCGGCGCAGCCTTCGGCGAAGAGGTCCATGCTCCTTTGCATGTCCTCCTCCGTCACGGTGTTAAGGGCGCAGTCGTCCGCGAAGAGCAAGTCATGGACTGTAGTCGTAGACACGCGCGTTGGAGCCTGCATACGCCGACTGTTGAGAAGGCGCCCGTCAGTTCTGTAGGCGATGCGAATACCAGGCTGCTCATCACGGTAGGCGTCCATCAGCATAGCCGAGAACATGAGACTGAAGAGGGTGGGGGCCAGTACGCAGCCCTGCTTTACTCCGTTGGTCACTGCGAATGCTTCGGATACCGTCCCGTTGTCAGTGACGCGCGCCGTCATCCCGTCATGAAGCTGACGCACCATGTGCGTGAACCGCTCAGGACAACCAAATTTCTGCATGACTTTCCACAGTCCGTCACGATTCACCGTGTCAAAGGCTTTCGTTAGATCCACGAAGGTAGTGTAAAGGTGAGTTCGCATCTCCTGACACTTCTCTTGTAGCTGGCGGGCGGCGAAGATCATATCGGTTGTCCTGCGGTGTCGGCGGAAGCCACATTGGCTTTCCGGGAGCAGGCCCTGCTCTAGATGACCGTTAAGACGATTGAGAAGGATACGGGCGAAGATCTTCCCGGCGATGTTGAGCAACGAGATGCCTCTGTGATTATCACAGAGTTGCCGGTTCCCCTTCCGTTTGTAGAGATGGACGATGGTCGCGTCTTTGAAATCCTGAGGAACTTGTCCTTGGCGCCACATCTCCTGGAAGAGTGTTGTGAGTTCTGCCATCAGCCGGGGCCCACCGTGCTTGTAGACTTCCGGTGGGATTGCGTCGGATCCCGGTGCTTTACCGCTGGAAATCTGCTGCACGGCCCGGATGGTTTCTGGTAGGGAAGGCGGCAGATCCAGGTCATTGTTCGTGTCCACTTGAGGGAGCCGGTCAATGGCAGCATCGGAGATGGCTGATGAGCAATTATGACACTTCTGAAGTGCTCGGCCCAGCGCTTCAGAATTTGCGATTTCTCTGTCAGCAGTGTTGTCCCATCAGAGCTGAGCAGCGGTGCGGACCCCTTGATACACGGGCCGTAGATGGCCTTGATGGCTTTGAAAAAGTTTTTCATTTCATTGCGGTCCGCATACCCCTGGATTTCTTCAGCCTTTCGGATCATCCAGGCATCCTGCATCTCCCGCAGCCGTTGTTGTACAAGGCGCCGGCATCTGAAAAAGGCTGCTTTGGTGGCGTCAGTCCGAAGGTCCATGTAGGCTTTGTGTAGTCTATTCTTCTCCGCGAGTAAGTTGCTGATGTCGGCGTCATTGTCGTCAAACCAGTCCTGGTGTCGACGGTGTGCGCGTCCGAGTACATCGAGGGCGGTGGACTGGATGACATTTCGCAGTTGACACCATCGTGTCTCCACGGTATCGTTATCATCTGGAGCATGCAGGTCCTCCAGTTTCTCGGTTATTTGGTTGCTGAAATCAAAACAGTGAGCAGGCAAATTTAATAAAAGAGTATTTAACTTACATGGCGGCCTCTTACCTTGGGGCCTTCGTCGGGGTTGCAGTCGGAGCCTCATCTGGGAGATGACGAGGCGGTGATCTGTCCAACCATCGGCATCGCGGATCGCCTTGGTTACCAGCACGTCCTGTCGATCTCGCCTCCGGACGAGAACATAGTCCAGCAGATGCCAGCGCCGCGACCGAGGGTGCATCCACGTGGCCTTCTCCCGCGTCGGAAGGCGGAAGAAGGTGTTGGACAGCAGGAGACGGTGTTCCGCACACGTGCGCAGAAGAAGGAGGCCGTTAGCGTTGCAGCTACCCGAGACCGTGGGGACCCAGCACTCCCTGCCAGGCAGCGTGGTCCGTCCCGACGCGGGCATTGAAGTCACCAAGGACAATTAACTTGTCCTCTTTCGGCACAGTCGCCAGCAAGGCGTGCAGGTCCTCGTAGAATTGGTCCTTCGCCGCATCAGAGCTCGTCATTGGGGGAGCGTAGGCGCTGATGATGGTGGCGAACTGGTCTCCCCGAAGAGGCAGGCGGAGGCTCATCAGGCGATCATTGATACCCTGCGGCAGACAGGGCAGACGTCCCACGATGTCGTTACGGATGGCAAAGGCAACACCAGCGTCGCGTCGCTCTGCCTTTGGCCGGCCGCTCCAGAAGAAGGTGTAGTTGGCCCCCACCTCCTCCAGCTGACCCTGCTCAGAGAATCGGGTCTCGCTGAGAGCAGCAATGTCCACCTTGTAGCGCGCCAGTTCCCGAGCGACTAGCGCCGTCCGCCGTTCCGGCCGGTTGCTCCTAGGATTGTCTAAAAGGGAACGAACATTCCAGGCTGCTAGTGTGAGTGGACTCACCCGAGCAGCCTGGAGAGTATGGCGAGGGGGATGAGGACGGGGGGTATTGTTGTTTGTTTGAGTTTTACGACCGCGTAGTTTGCGATCTGCGAGCCGCGGCCGGCTGCAGAAGACGTGAGAACCAGCATTTTTTAGGGCACATTTTCTAGCCCCTTCCTCCGCGAGGAGGCAAGCAGTGCTATCCCTAAATAGGGCTGCTCGGACATCCCAGACGGCTGCCGAACTCCACTATGGGTCACGGTTTTGGTTTAGTGGAAGAACGACCCGAGTTAGTTTGGGCCGCCTACGGGGTTGCTGTCGCCCCCACCGTAGGACTTTTTGAGAGGGGGAGAGATGGGAAGTTCGGGAGTCAGACATACCGGGTGTGGAGGCACACACAACACCGGAGACCCTCACCTGGTTTAGCCCGCCGGTCGTGACGGTTGCCCGGGGTGTGGCCGCTGGGAAGAACCCAACTTCGAGGAGCCACAGGTGAGAGTTGGGTACCAGTTAGAGGCGGCCACAGGAGCATTCACCACCTGTACGAGACAAATGGAGCGACCAAATGCAAGCTGTGTGGTGCTGCCCCTAACTAGTACCCCTACACCCCACACACACACACACACACACACACACACACACACGACAGTTCGACCGTCGTAGTCCGACGATGTCCACCGTATGCTCATGGGAAAGTTGAGCAGGGACGGTGACTTGCGCGTGATTTAGTTTAAAGTGATAGTAGACTTGCGCTGCATCTACCGCACTTTCCTCCTCCCCCCACCTGAGCCCGGTGTCAAGACAGAGTCAAGAAGACCGGAGGCGGGAGAGGACGCAGGTGGCTGGCGCGGCTGGGTCCCCTAAGTCCTAGCCGCCCCTAGGCGTGCCACCACACCTCCATGTTCGGCATTTGTTATGGGAGCGCAACCCGAATAACGCATGCCGTGCCCTAATGTGGCCCCCCGTGTTGGTCCAACGCATCTACCACGTGGCCCGTTTAGGGGGCACACACACACACGACAGTTCGACCGTCGTAGTCCGACGATGTCCACCGTATGCTCCATGGGAAAGTGGAGCAGGGACGGTGACTTGCGCGTGATTTAGTTTAAAGTGATAGTAGACTTGCGCTGCATCTACCGCACTCTCTCCTCCCCCACCTGAGCCCGGTGTCAAGACAGAGTCAAGAAGACCGGAGGCGGGAGAGGACGCAGGTGGCTGGCGCGGCTGGGTCCCCTAAGTCCTAGCCGCCCCTAGGCGTGCCACCACACCTCCATGTTCGGCATTTGTTATGGGAGCGCAACCCGAATAACGCCTGCCGTGCCCTGATGTGGCCCCCCGTGTTGGTCCAACGCATCTACCACGTGGCCCGTTTAGGGGCACCACGACAGTTCGACCGTCGTAGTCCGACGATGTCCACCGTATGCTCCATGGAAAGTGAGCAGGGACGGTGACTTGCGCGTGATTTAGTTTTAAGTGATAGTAGACTTGCGCTGCATCTACCGCACTCTCTCCTCCTCCCCCACCTGAGCCCGGTGTCAAGACAGAGTCAAGAAGACCGGAGGCGGGAGAGGACGCAGGTGGCTGGCGCGGCTGGGTCCCCTAAGCCCTAGCCGCCCCTAGGCGTGCCACCACACCTCCATGTTCGGCATTTGTTATGGGAGCGCAACCCGAATAACGCCTGCCGTGCCCTAATGTGGCCCCCGTGTTGGTCCAACGCATCTACCACGTGGCCCGTTT